>CM074445.1:29779882-29864882 GCA_037101425.1 Elopichthys bambusa | reverse complement strand
CGACGACATCGGAGATTGTATTTTTTGCATTTTCAACCCCTCCCCAACCACCCCCGAACAAACTGCCTTAGATGATAATTAAACAGTAATAGTACAAATGATAATAAAAAAAAATTATAATAATAGTGATACAGCAAAATTAAAATAGATAATAATAAAACGCATATTTAAATGACATTGTCATTTAACAATGTTAATATATATAATATATAAATATTAAAAATAATAATAATAATAAATAGATAGTTGGATACCACAATCAAAGGTGTAACAGTGATACAACAATAAGCAACATAAACCCTGCATATTTACATATGTAAAGGTACCAAGAATCAAACACCACAAGACCACCATATAGAGAGGTGTGTGAAAAAGAAAGTTAGAGTATCAATGTAAATCCCGTCACTCCCCAGGAGGTACATTTATAGCTGAGAAATATGATAGTAAAGGTTGCCAGACATAAGAGAATTTATGAGAACCTCTAATTGTATATTTAATTTTTTTCCAAGTGTAGCTATAACATCAAATCCTGAAGCCAAGACAAGAATGTTTAGTTGTCTTTGAGTCAGACTTGATTCATCACCTGGAGCACCAAAAATAGCAAATTCAGCACATGGCTTCAGTTGTACTTCACATACTTTAGAAAGTGTATCAAATATGGTTGCCCAGTAAATAGTAAGTTTAGGGCACGTCCAAAACATATGAGTCAGATCTGCCTCCCCATTGTGACATCTTATACAGGTGTTGTCGAAAGTAAGATTAAAAGAAGCAATCCGTGTTCTGCTAAGGTGAACACGGTGCAAAACCTTGAACTGTATTAAATTCAATCAGGCACAGGAGGCACAGGAGGTACTACCATTCACTCTACGTAAGGCACTGCTCCAAAATTCCTCCGAAAATACTATTCCAAGCTCCTTCTCCCAACCACTTTTAATCTTGTCTATTCTTACACTTTTTAAAGATTTGTATATATTCTTGAAATAAAACCTTGTAGATGGAGGGGAGCTTCAAAGAAAGAGTCTGCAGGAGACTTGGATGGAATGTATGGAAATGATGGGCTTTGAGCATTCACAAAATGACGTTTCTGAAAATAACGAAAAAGGTCAGCTTGATTAAGATCGAATTTGGAACACAGATCATTAAAACTAGCAAAAAGACCATCGATATAAAGATCACTAAACTGAGCAATGCCCTTATCTTGCCATTGTTTAAATGCAGAGTCTAGTTTGGCAGGGAGGAATTCATGATTATTGCATATTGGGCTCTGAGACAGAAGTGCTTGTCTTAACTGCAAGTGTTGGTGTAACTGAGTCCATATTTTAAGAGTAGAATGAACAACTGGATTCAATGTATATTGTGCTATTTTAATAGGTAAGCTAGATGTTACTAGGGCTTGTAAAGAGGTTGCTGTGCAGGATTTAGATTCTGTTTCACACCAATCATTAGTGCCTGATGAGTGCATCCAATAGACTATTTTTTGAACTTGAGCCGCCCAATAATAATATAAAAAATTAGGGAGAGCTAACCCTCCATCACTCCTATTTTTCTGGAGAAACTCTTTTCGAATCCTAGGGGTTTTCCCATCCCATATAAAACTGGAAATAGATTTGTTTAATCTGTTGAAAAAGGCTTTGGATAAAAAGATAGGAAGGCATTGAAATAGATATAAAAATCTCGGAAGAACTGTAATTTTAATACAGTTCACCCTGCCAACTAGGGTTAAATGAAGGATCCTCCATTTTTGAAGATCAGATTTGAGTTTAATCAAAAGAGGAGCAAAATTATTTTCATATAGTCCTTTAAAGGTATGTGCAAAATTGATACCCAGATATATAAACCCAGATCTTGCCAAGCGAAAGGGGAACACAAGAGTCGGGCATTTGCCTAGCAAGTGTGTTAACAAGCATGCCCGAGAAAGACCCAAAATTGTGCAAGATTTTAATAATATCATTGATTCATGATAAAGGATCTGAAATGTAAAGAAGCAAGTCATCAGCATATAATGAGAGCTTATGTTCAACACCCCACCTGTTTATGCCATGAAATGAAGGTATGGATTTAAATATCAGAGATAGTGGTTCGGTTGCGATTGTAAACAAAAGGGGGCTTAATGGGCATCCCTGCCGAGTACCCCTTGATAAAATAGTGGATCGCCATTTATTAGTAACCACTGAAGCAACTGGAGAAGTATAGAGAAGACGGATCCACTCTGTAAATCTGGGGCCGAATCCAAACCTATCCATAGCAAAAAAAGATAGACCAGTTCCATCCAATCGAATGCCTTTTCGACATCTAACAATACTACAATTTCAGGGGTGTCATGGGATGGAGGGGTGTAAAGAAAATTTAAGAGGCGACGGATGTTAGAGAAAATATGCCGACCTTTTATAAAACCGGTCTGATTAGTTGAAATGATACTGACTAAGTGAGACTCTAATCGGAGAGCTAGTAATTTTGCTAAAATTTTGACATCTGCATTTCGCAAAGAAATCGGTCTATATGAGCTACACTGTGTTGGATCTTTCTCAGGCTTCAATAACAGTGCTTCAGTAAGGGACTTTGGTAGAGTTCCTTGAGACAGAGAATGTTCAAACATATTGAGCGGGAGTGGAGTTAATTTAGTAGAAAACTTCTTATAAAATTCAATCGGGAAGCCGTCGGGTCCCGGGGCCTTGCCACTTTGCAAGGCTGTTATGGCCGCAGATATTTCTTGCAGCTGAAGGGGATGATCGAAGTCTTTTTTATGTTCTGATGAAATAGTGGGGACATTTGTTTGATCAAAAAAATCTACCAATTTATACTGATCTTTAGGGGTTTCTGATTTATAAAGGCTAGAATAAAAGTTCATAAAAATGTTATTAATTGTAAGGGGATCAATAGTTAAGTCCCCAGCATCATCTGCAATTTGGGAAATATGTTGTGCTGATGACCTGGATTTAAGTTGATGGGCTAAGAGTCCACCAGCCTTATCACCGCGTTCATAGAAAAAACCCTGTGACCGAAAAATAAGCTGTTCTGCTTGGCTTGATGAGATTAAATTATACTGGGTCTGAAGATCAATCCTTTCTTTATAAAGTTCTGGTGTAGGAGAAGAAGAGTACTGACTGTCAATTTTGGATATTGTCTCAATTAGTTGTTGTCTTTTCCTTTCCCGCTTTCTGTTAATAAAAGCAGTATAAGATATAATGTCCCCCCTGAGCACTACTTTTAACATCTCCCAAAGGAGAGTGGGGGAGACTTGCTCTGTTGAGTTAAATTGTAAAAAATTGTCAATTGAAGAAGATACATGTTGGCAAAATGATTCGCGATGATTTTAATCGCCATATGTAGTTTGTGAAATTAGATGGAAAGGAGAGATCTAGCAGTAAGGGAGCATGATCAGATTCTACGATAGCGGAGTATTCCACTCCCTTTACTGAAGGGAGGAGATTTTTGTCTATGAAGAAGTAATCAATTCTCGAATAGCAATGGTGTATATGTGAGAAATAAGAAAAAACCTTATTATGGGGATTATAGAAACGCCAGGGATCTACACAACCAGTCTGGTTCAAAAAGGCTGAAATTTCATTTGCCATTTTCGAAGGGACCTGTGGTTTCGTGTTGTAGCGGCCCAGATTTGGGTCCATTACACAGGTTAGATCACCACCTAAAATCAGGTAGTGTGAATTACAGCTGGGTAAAGCCACAATCAGCTTATTAACTAAATTCTTATCATCCCAATTGGGGCCATAAACATTCACAAGCAAGACCTGGGTATATAACGACCCTGAGGGTCAGCATAACATTAGAGGCAGAAAACTGAATTTTTTTGTGTATTATTATAGCTGTTCCTCTTGCCTTAGCATTAAATTTGGAATGGAAAATGTGTCCCACCCATGGTTTCTGCAACCTAAGATGATCTGAATTGAGTAAATGTGTCTCTTAAAGGAAGATTATATCGGATTTAAGACGTTTAAGATGAGAACAATTTTTAGACCTCTTTATAGGACCATTAAGACCTTTAACATTCCATGATGTAAATCTAATACACGACTTTACGGTCATTCCTCCTTTGCTCAAAACATTAGAAATAGTTCAGTTAAAACTGGTACCCAGCTAAATCTCTCACCCAATTCAAAACAAAAACATCCATTGTAGAAGTATCCATTAAAAAAAAAAAAAAAAAAATGATAAAATAAATTAAAAAACACAATCAATGAGGCATTAAACCAACCCATGAACAAAAAACACTCTTTCCTATGTTTACCTCCCCAACTGAGGCAAGCTGCAGGACTCCTATCACCCAATTGTACTCCCAGCAACTCTTAATTAACTACTCAACTGTTGTTGAGCCCACCGACAACCTATCCCTTAACATCGCAGCAGTGTGTAAATATAAACTGTCAGACAGGCAGACAGAAAAAAAAAAAAACAATAATATGGAAAATAAAAAATAAGAAGAAAAGTTTGGGGGAGGTCACTTATAGTCCGTCTTCTGATGTTTTTTAACAGTACAATCCCGAGCAAAGACGTAAACCGTCATGATCCGTCCATTCAATGGTGTTTTTATTAACAGTGTCCTCCCAAACAACGACAAGATCCATCATAGTAAAGAAAAAACTGCAAAAGTAGTAGACGTGTGCGTACCTTTAAATCAGTCATTTAGAAAATAACAGCTTGTAGTTAGCAAAGATTACTCCCTGGCAGCGGTAGTCATGTTGATCCGCTGTTTGAAAAAGGTTTCGGCTTCAGGTGCTGACTTGAAAGTAAAGGTTTCCCTATCGTGTGTGAATCAGGGCGGAGTAGAGAAATCTGAAACGGATCCCTTTCTGATAGAGTATTGTTTTAATGTTCTTGAAGGCGGCGCGCTTCTTAGAAAGTGCCGCGTTTAGGTCGGGGTAAAATCTGAGCGTCTTCCCTCCCTCGGTACTGCAGTTCGTGTCATCTGGCCCAGCGCAAAGCTCGTTCCTTCTCCTGGAATCGATGAAAGCATTTGATAATGGGTCTTGGAGGCTGACCATCTCTGGGATTGGGCGCGGTGTGCTCTCTCCAGTTCTGGTGGCTTCTCGAACACCTGGTCCTCCAAAACATCTTTTAGCAGATCCGAGGTAAACTTGATCATGTCCGTTCCAATTTCACTGTCCTCGGGAACATTTATGATCCGAAGATTTGCCCTGCGTGAACGATTTTCCAGGTTGTCCAAACGGTCTAAAAACGCTTAGTTGGTTGCTTTTAACGTAGCGATGTCTGCCTCCGCTTTAGCAAGGGCCTCAAAGTTTTTCCCAGGCGTTGTTTCCATGCTTGTGAGACGCTTTCCAAATGCATCCAAAGATTCTTGTAACGATTCATGGAAAGCTGAATTGGTGCCAGACTTGATTAACGCACTCATGTCCTCTTTGAGATATTCGCACTGTTTTTCCAGCTCCATAGTCAGCATGCTCATAGAGAATTCCTCGTTAGCCTCCGAAGTGGCCGCCGCCATTTTAGCTAACTTGCTGCGTATCGAAGTTTTCTTTGAATCCTTGATCGGTTTTCGTTTTAAAAGTTAGGCATTTTGCCGCCGCACTTCTATTATAGCTCCATAGTGAGTGTCTGACCTGTTATAGATTATAATTACTGATATTTCATTTGAAGTTGTTGGGAGGCTCACACACACGTCCTCTGCCTACATCGCTCAAACCGGAAGCCCAGCATGTCAAATCTCTTAACTAATGACATGCTAATTTCCATTTGGCTCCAGTAGATTAGTTTTCCATGTACTGCATGATTTCAACAAATCAAACCATCGATGGAACCAGTGTTGTTTTCGTTAACTGAAACTAAGACTGTTAAAAACTATTTTTGATAATTGAAATAAAGCTGAAAAACATGTATTACATACATATATAACAAAAAAAAAAAAAAAGTGAAACGGCTCCAACAGCAGCTCTCCATGGTGTCCGGGTGTTAAACTATGACCCCACCCTACATCTTGGAGTTGTTGTATGCTTGTCAGGTTCCTAAAACCTCCACAGTGTTGCTATGCCAACCAAAGCTCCTCTCAACCCCAGAGAAGGGGACAGGTCTGGTCACATGACCCTGCTGTCATTGGGGAAGATGGAGCAGATGTGGATGAGGCCCTGTGTCGTTGGATGATTAGTCAAGCACAGGCACACAAGGCTGAACACGGACTGATGTCAAAGGTCAACACTTTCAACTCTGATCACAGATAAACATTTATCTTTACATTGTTGATGATATAGATACTTAAACGGCCTGTAAGCGAGAGCCTCAGAGGTGACTGGCAAGATAGAGATACGAAAGGAAATCACTTTTCAACAACGTGAAATCCCACAGCTGCACAGAGGGAAGAGCAACAGCAACGAGAGAGAGATTTCTGAAAGGTCAGATGACACACACAGACTGTGATATCTCTCTCCTCTTTCTTTTTACCTTCCCGTCTTCATTTCCCTCAACACATAGGCCTTCGGAGATACAGAGAAAGAGAGAGAGGGTCAGTAGTAGAAGTGGAAATGGTGTATTTGTTACCAAGACAAATATTGGCGAGCTTCTTGTTCAAATGTCATCCCTGTGTAGAGGGGGTCACAAAAGTAATCTGACGCATGACAAGCGTGACGATTGCGTGTTCGTGTACGTGTCTGCTGGCTTGTATTTGCTCAACTGACAACGTGTGGTGACATAAACTAAAGGTTTCGAGGGTGTTGGATATCCACGCCGACACGGTAATCACATTGAAAGCATATGACAATACACCATGTGCAAGCTGCATGTGAACTATCGCCACTGTGCCACTGAGCAGGATACTTTAACCTGAGGTGACTCCAAGGGGGCTGTCCTAGTAAAGTGCACTGATAAAAACATCTGACAAATGGCCGAACAGTACAGAACAATGCAGGGAAATACCCCGGTAGCACTGTTTGCCCTGCAAACCAGTAAACATCTGGCTTGGTAACCAAAAGGTTGTATGTCTGAGCCCCACAAGGCTCCATCTATGAACTATCACCATTGTGCCCTTGTGCAAGACTCTTTAACCTCAGGTTACACCATAGAGACTTAACATGTAATAAATGCACTGATTAAAGCATCTGATAAATGAGACGGTTCTGAACAATGCAGACCGATACACCAGCGGCCTTGTTTCCCTTGAAATACCTGGCTTGGTATGTGGTTGTATGTTCAAACCCAACAATCTGGTATAGTATGTATCCTGAGGTTACTTCATGGGGATTGTCCTTGCAATAAGTTACTTCATGCAAACACATATAGGGACTGAATGTCATCATTTTAAGAATCAGCCACTGGAAAAAAAAAAAAAAACATATCGGTTTAGCTGAATACTTAA
This sequence comes from Elopichthys bambusa, assembly GCA_037101425.1. NCBI lineage: Eukaryota > Metazoa > Chordata > Actinopteri > Cypriniformes > Xenocyprididae > Elopichthys > Elopichthys bambusa. Next base: position 29,857,561 of record CM074445.1, on the reverse strand, counting down.
AGCATGTCATCCTTATGTCCCTAAATACAGTTAACATACAAGCCAATGCCCCAGTAGCCCGGACTACCCTTGTAAATTTCCTCTAGACTAATAGTTAAATATCTGGCATGATTAACCAATAGCTTGTAGGTTCAAGCCCACCAAGGTTTGATGCATTGTGCAACTGAGCAGAATAAACATCCTCAGGTTACTCCCGTGGGACATTCCCTGTAATAAATGTACAGATAAAAGCAAGGCTGTAATTACATTTGGGGACCAAATACAATAATTTATGAATCAATATCTTTGACCACTAATCTGAATACTGTTCCCCCCGTTAGATGCGATTCAGAACCGCGGACAGCGCTTATCGAGCGGTTGCTGTGTTTCAGCACCGCGGACAGCGTTCATCGAGCGGTCGCTGTGCTTGAGGTACGCTATATTTCGAGCGGCCGCTATATTTCAGAACCATGGACAGCGCCGCCGCTGCTGGTTTCCCCGCTCTACAGTAGTGAGGAGGGGGGAGGTGAAGCGGGGTTTCCCTCAGTGCTGGATGGAGCTCCTCTCTCTGTCTTTCTCTCTCTCTCTCTCCATCCCTGCACACTACCACCTTCAGCAGCGGATTTCCATGAGAGGGTTATCACATCACATGAAAATCCGTGGCCTTCACGTTTTTTCCCTCTCCCTAAAGCTGTATTATCCTGCCAATTCGGGAGATTTCAAGCACAAAATGCAATCGTTCAGTAACTCGTTGGCTGCATTTGATTTTCATCCATTTTTAACACAGGAAGGAGATTAATCGCATATTATAGTACCTTTGCTAGAACATTTCAGTCGTCATAGACTAGCATCACTGAAAAAAAAAAAACGAATGGAAATCACCGGCGAATGCATGTTTGCATTAACGAGACTGTCATGCAGAGAGGAAACCAGCATTCTGCCCACGATTCACAGCCATCCTCACTAATATCAGCCCACTGCATCCACTGTCCCTGACAGTAAATCACATCTTTATCACCGATGCCTATACGGCCAGGTACAAATAATACATCATTCACTGAATTAAACATCCTCATGAAACGCTGTGGCGTGAACACTGAGCTCTATTTAAAGGTTTAACAAGCGAAAATGAAGAATTCAGCAGATAAAACTACATTCTCCTGTGAAATTTCATAATATCACAGATACAGATTAAACAGAAGCGAGGCTGCTTTATCGTGCAGGGGGTCGGCAGGTAAATTAATCTCTGGCAAAGAGGGGGGAAAAGGCATTAAATCACCGTTGACCAGCAGAGAAACACACACATACACACACATGCACGCACGCACGCACACATACACACACACACACACACACACTTGGGGAGGAGAGGCACCGCTGGCAAACAGCTGGAAATACCTAGCCGTTCTCCCCCCAAAGAAACCCCACGATGACTTAAAGGATTGTAGCCTTTACCTGTCAAGACGCCGACCCGGATTTGGTGGTCGTGGTTTGTTAAAATCATCCCGTCTGACGCCATATTCAGCACCGCTGTCGCCGCACTGAGAACTCCAGGCAAAGCCGAGAGCCGAGCGCATCGAACTCTGGAGGGGGAATGAGGGAAGCGCGCAGGCGAGAGCAGCAGAGCGAAGATTCAGCGCTCATATCTCACTGGGAAATCAGCAAAAAAAAAAAAAAACAAAACAAAGGGTTTTAGAGGTTTACACAATTTCAGAGTTTCTGTAAGACACGCTGTAATTATGCAAATGACGTTAATTTACAGTTTTTACAGTAATTTGCTGTCAGTAAGACTTTTTTTTAACACTTTATTTAGAAGGATTTATTAAATTGATCAAAAGGGACAGTACAGACATTTAGCCTATAATGTTACAAAAGATTTCTATTAAAAAATATTTTTGCTTCATCAAATAATTCTAAAAATAATAATAATAATAATAAAAAATTAAGCAGCACAACTGTTTTCAACATTGATATTAATCCGAAATGTTTCTTGAGCATAAAATCAGCATATTAGAATGATTTCTGAAGGATCATGTGACACTGAAGACTGGAGTAATGATGCTGAAAATTCAGCTTTGATCACAGGAATAAATTACATTTTAAAATATATTCACAAAGAAAACAGTTATTTTAAATTGTAATAAAATTTCACAATGCTAAGGTATTTTTAATCAAATAAATACAGCCTTTTTAAGAATAAGTAACTTCTTTTATTAAAAAAACAAAACAAAAACAAAAATGTACTACCCCTAAACTTTTGAACAGTAGTGTATATAAATTTCATAACACTTTAAAATAAGGTCCAATAAGAATAAGATAAAATAAGAAACAACTGTTCATTGTTAGTTCATGTTAGTTCAGGTCCATTAAATAATATTAACAGATGCAACTTTTGATTTTAATAATACTTTAAGACATGTTAACAAATAGAATCTTGTTGTAAAGTGTTAAATTACTCTGTAAAATTAGTTTTTAAATTATTTACTTTTTAATTACTAATTACAATACTACTTATATTATATTATTAAAATAACATTAGTTAATAACTTACTCTTACTCCAGCGTTTCCCAACCGTTCTGTCTTGTGTACAGCCCCATTAGTAAGGCTCAAATACTCTTTTATAAACTCAAATAAGTTTATAATGGTTGCGAACGGGGGGCTGTGTTTTTAAGCCAAGAATAATGCATCCATCCATTAAAAAAAGTATGGCTCCGTGGGGTTAATAAAGGCCTTCTGAGGTGAAGCGATGTGTTTTTGTAAGAAAAATATCCATATTTAAAACTTTATAAATTCAAATAACTAGCTTCCGGCGGACGACCGTACGTAGAATTTGCAAGTCGACTTGTGCCAAATGAGTAACCCCTGACGTGACTTATGATGTAGGAGTAGCATAAGCTTAGACGCCTCTCATGGTTTAAACAAATAGGGCTGTGCAACAAACTCAAGCTCCTCTTCTTTGATATCGAAATCCTCCATCATTTTTCTTTTAAAAGTATGTTATGCGTCAGGTCAAATAATACTCTTCCGCCGCAAATCGACTTGTACGGTCATCCACCGGAAGCTAGTTATTTGAATTTATTTTTCTTACAAAATACGCATCGATTGTGTTAGTCTGAAAGAAGACAGTCATATACACCTAGGTTGAGGGTGAGTAAATCATGGGATAATTTTCATTTTTGGGTGAACTATCCCTTTAAGAAAGTAAATAGAGTGGTTAAACTTTTGAAATGTCCAAAAATGCTGACAAATACTGTAAATTTCTTACTGTAAATGTCTTAACCATTGTGATAATGCAACACTGCAACTTCCCCACTCCCAGGGGTAAATAAAGGTTCTACTCCATTCTATTTACCATAGTTCAAAACACTTGATGTCCTCTTTCAGATACACAAGGATTTAAAACAGTTTTTATGATCTCAGATACAGGGCCGTCGCTAGAGGGGGAAAAGGTAGCGATGACTCTCAGGGACCCGGAAAGTGATTTCAAAGTCGAGTCACATTTATTTATACAGCGCTTTCAGATCGTTTCAATGCAGCTTTACAGTAATGACAGGAAAATAATGATTCATTGATGCAAACAGAGCAGCTTTAAAAAGAAACCAGTGTCATTGTTCAGCTGAAGTCAGTTCAGTGTTGATTTAGTTCTGTAGATCATCAATTATTAAATTCAACTATAAAGCAGTTCTGCAGAAAACAGTGACGTCATCGTCCAGTTCAGTTCTCTTCCAATAGCGTCAGTGCAGTCAAATCAATAAAATTGTTGAATATTAAGTGTCCCCAACTAAGCAAACCAGAGGAGCGGGGCCTTGGATACCCTAGCCACGGCCCCGCTCAGATATATTAACAAAAAAATCATGTCCATTACAGTAGAAATGAATCACTGGCTCTCAGGAGTATCACTGGATGGTAATGCGGGGGCCACACACACACACACACACCTGTAGTCTGGCTGAATGCCACACTAGTAATGCATGTGTGGGCTATTCTACATTAACTCATGAAGAGCTCTATCGATTCCTTTCCTGAACTCACTGAGCATCTCAGAACTATGATGAGTCAATCACTCGGGTCACAACCGAAGTCTGTTTTTTACGTCTGGTATTTTTTTTTTTAAAGTATTTGCTTTCAAACGCAGGAAGTCATAAGTCTCTGATTTTGAACCTTTATTCTGCAGATGATAGCAGCCCTGACCTGTTCAAATACAATCACAGCCTGAAGCAGAAGCCACGTTTCTATTTATAGCGCAACGTCACGCTTCTGTGGTGTGTAATTCCTCTTGTTTATTCTCATGGAAAAAAAAAAAGAGAGTGCATCTCTTCTTCTTGTGTCAACATTCATTATTCATGAGCATATTTTATGCTGCGTTTACTGACCATTACATGTAGCCACTCACGGTCTAAAGACAAAGTTAGGCGACACTTTACTGAGAAATTGTGAGAAAACAGCAATTGCTGTGCATTTTCTAAGCAGTTTTAAGTAGTTATTAGCACACTGCATTGATATGTGGTCTTATTAAAAAAAAGGTTAAATGGGATTCTATATATAACCTTACGGTTCTCGATTCAGTTTTGAAGAAAAGGTTCTATATAAGGAGAAATGTTTTAAATTAATGCAGAATACTTAGTTATTTTATTTTTTGTATGCTTACGAGCTGTTTAATTCATAAAATTTAATAATAATAAAAAAAGACTTGAACAAAATTAAATAATTAAAACTTAATCCATAAAATGATCCCATGATGGAACCCCTAAAAGTTTCTATCTACCTTATTCCTACGCCCCATGACGCTTTGCGCGAATTATGGGTGTAACTTCCGTAAGGCTCGCTCTATGAACGCAATAATACGTTTTTTTAAAAACGAGATTACATTATTCTACTCAACCTTCAACTTTCGAACATTAAAAGGACATTTAAAAGTGTAAAAGCATCAACAAGGTAACTGAATAACCATGAATAAACCGAAAAGTGCGATTCTTTCCTCAGCAATAACAGATGAGTTAAATATCACTATATGTATTATGTAATATACGTTGCCTTAATCAAAAATGTTCATTAACTTCAGCATTGCGTGATACTATTTCAAAGTGATTTCCGTCATTTTGACAGACAATAAATTGTATTTACCTGTGAAAACTAACCTGGAAAGAGACGTGAGGATTTGAGGAGAAAAACGAGAAATTCTTCGTTCATTTCAGGGAATTATTAATGCGATCTATCGTAAATTAAATCAGGAGAACCAAAGACTTTATACTGTATATAGAAAGACGGTGCACTTGTATTATTATGAATGGGCGATAGTGCAACGCGCAATATGGCGGATTAAGTCCCGCCTTCTAAATAAGAGCCAATCGCCGATTGGTAAAGTCATCGCGCCACTGCAGCGACCGTTAGAAACAGCCAGACTCGCGCTTCCTGAAGAGACGTGGCCTAAAAAAATGCCGTTTTTTTGTCATAATTCGAGCGTTTAGAAACAAAATTTAAGAGACAGTTGTTGTCAGATTTCATTGGTAATTTAAAATATGAAACGCAAGGCAAACAGCTTTGGAGAATTTGATGTTTCCCCATTCAAAGATATAGGAGCTGCACCTGCATGACCAAGAGACGTTTCAAAGATGGCCGCCGAGTGAAATGACTTGTCTTAAAGGGACAATGGGAGAACAGACCACAAATGTGCAGTATATGTTGTCCTTTTTCATACTATTACAGCAGAATGCAAAGGGAAAAATGAAAATAATCATAAGGAAAAGAATGCAGCGACTGAAAAGAGCTATCGTAGATATTCTTGTTATAACATGTTATGTTCAAATACCTAGCATCATTCTCATGATGTCTGAGAATTAAACATGAAGGAAAATTGACAGCTCATTCAGTCAAACTGACAGATGAGCTTTATTTGTAGGGCAACCTTATGATTTGAAATGATTAGTTTCAGTCTTTTTGAATGGAAGTTCCCCAAACCGGAAGTGTCGCCCATAATTCGATGCGCAGTAGGCTAGTCAGGAATAAGGTGGCGCCAGAGACAAGCACGCAGCCATCTTTAGAAATTTTGTCTTTGAACTTCCGCTTTTGCCATAGCTCTGTATATTTCGATGGCATCGCTATCGAAGAGTAATTAGCTGGTGAAGTGGATTTAGTTATTGGAGAGTTAATTAAAGTTATCATGAGTATTGTGATGTTTGAAGCGGATGTCATGACAAATGTTTAAAACGAGCGGTTCATTCATAAATCTGTAAGATCTTACCTTCTGCTGTGGAAATACAAACCGGAAGACAGAACGCAATGAGCGCAGCGCTGAAAAGGGGCGGGGCTAAATCTTTTCTTCTAAGAGTGATAGGGTGTTCTGAGTGGTTGCTAGGGTGTTGTTAAGCAGTTTCTAAGCTGTTCTAAATTGTTCTTACTGTCTGAAGTGAAAAGTAGTGAAAAGTCTCAACAGGCTTGAGTCTTTCCTTCACTGTATGTCTGTTGGATTTTTTCAGCGCCCCATTCAAAGTGAGCAGATGAGCACCAGCCTCATTATTTCAGTTCTGCATCTCTGAACCTTCATCTTGCATAACTTCTGCCTGACCATGAAGCAAATCAACTACATCATGCTTACAGACTGAAGGCTGCATCTCAGATACTGACCATTTCATGGAAAACCTACATGAATGCAAAGTATTTACAGAGAAGAAATTCCCATGCATATATGCAAATAAGCAGCAAAATAGTTCTTTCAATTTGTAATATTATTTCATTATTTACTGTATTTTTAATCAAATAAATGCAGCCTTGGTGTTCCTAAGATACTTATGATATTTGTCTGGGCATTTTAATCAAATCTAGTGCACTCTAATGCACTGTTGATCTCCTAAAGGAATAAAAATGTATCTGATATATTCCTCTCAAAAACATGGATTTACCACAGGCGTAATGAAACAGCAAAGTCCCGCACAAAAAACCCCTCATAATCCACTTTACAGCATAATCTCTTCATATACTCACTAATATCAGCCTACAAAAACACCTGTATACCTCACTTCTGGCAAGATCTGTCGAGCTCTGCATTGTCATGTATTACCAGCAGGGGTCGCTAACAGGTAGATTTAATACACTGAATTGGTCATGACAGCTCCAATCAAAAAGTTGAGCTGCTGTGCATCTCTGTTTGTCCCTGAATGTCTCTCATCATCTAAGTGCTTTTCCTTATAGTGTTGGCTGAGGCAAAAATATCTAAGAGCTCATACTCTGTGTATCACCAACACAATTAGATTTTCTTGCATTTGTACAGACATGAATTGTAGCTCATATTGTGCGGTTCGTTGAGAACAGATGCAAAAAACTTCAGAACAACCACCCAGAAACCACTGTGAACACCCTTTCAACGGCTTAGCAAATACTAGGAAGGTTGTCAAGTTAATTGATATAGACATAGTTGGATGGATGATTTTGACAAATGCACCTGAATAAGTAAATGCAAAAACAAATTTGACATTGACATTAAAAGCATGTAGGCCTGCCTGATATCCTCTAGTTAAACATCAATCATCGATAAAATATTTAAATGCATTATTATATCTCAGAGTAAATATTATATGTTATCAATACAATAAAGATGCAAAAGCAGTTTAGATATTAGTCACTATAGCGTTAAGCATGATCATTAATAACTTTTTACAACCATTTTTTCTTAAAATGTATCCAATGGATGAAAGATGTAGAAAGATGTTCAAAAGTGTATATTTTTTACAAAAATTATGGAAAAAATGGAAAACTACAGTTTTGCGCCATTCAGAAATCAATTGAGAATGCCTTTCAAATTCCAAATTTGAATCTGTTATTGCATGCTTCAAATGGAATGTTTAGTAATATAAAGCCTACTTTATCATATTTAAAGGGGTCATGAGAAATCAACTTTTCCTTGAGCTTTTGATATATATGAGGTCATCATACTATAAGAATATCCTGTAAGTTTCAGAATTGAAAATGTCCTTGTTAGTCCAATAAAAGCTTTAACTGACACCAGACCCACTGAACGACTGATCCTGGAATGTGCCTATAGATACTCTAGGTGAAACCCCGCCTTCGCAGAAGAAATCAGCGCCTACTTCATCATTGCAACGTTAGCCCCGCCCACTGGTGTGTTAGCGAGATGAGGAGGAGAGAAGAGCGATAAACATTACCTTTCAAAGGATCCTAATGCTGGGAATATGGTTATTTATTTTCAACAATGTGAATGTCTCAGTTGAGCTTTATTTGTATTCGGTACATTTCACTGTGGATTCTTTGGTAAATCAATCACATTTCGGCGCAGGATTTGAAAACAGACTTTCACGATATGGATTCGTTAGTAACTGTGTTCATTCTAATGCCTGATCTGATATGTAATGATTCATGTACAGTCAGATGATCATTGTCTGTTATTTAAACGGTGATTAAATTATATATATAGAAAGAACGCTCCCTTTACAATCACTGGAGCTGTCAATCAAACAGCGTGAGTTCATTAGTGATTCCTGGACTCGCGCCAAAACTCGAATCTGAACGAATCACTTCGTTACATTGCGTTTGCACTGTTAGTTATGATGAAAGCATTCATTAGTGTGCAGAAATTGAGTTGCAATGACGAGATCACTGCTTTCATGCGCTCGACAACATGTCTGTCATGTTCATCACTGCAACCTTTCATGCCACGATCTAAATATAATGCCATAGATTTAACTGTAATGCAGCACTTTTCACAATTAGTTAACCTTGAGAGCTGTAATAGTAAAAACGTGCTAAAAGTTTTCGAGAGAGTAATACTTAGCTATTTCAAACGGAAAGATGTCAGCCAATCACAGCAGTGGGCGTTTACACTGAAGTCTCACAGCAGACACGCCCCTTCAAACAGAGCGTTCAAATCAGAGGCTAAAATCAGGGTAGGAAAAATGCCTTTTATTTCTAAATTATGACAATTTTTGATGTAAAAAGCATACTAACATTATAAGTGCACCCTAAACATTATAAAACAAGGCAGTTCATGACCCCTTTAACACGCAAATTTCTAAGGCCTCTAAATTATAAACTTTTCTGAAAAACCTGTTGCACACAATTGTATTGCCTTCTGCCTGCCTAAATTGAGTTTATATAGATATTGCATGCTGCAAATAAAGAGGGGTGTTTAAGAGTTGATATCTAATAAGTAGCCTAAACATTTGCATTATAAGTTATCAATATAACAAAAACGCAAAAGGAGACTTTGATGAGATTTTGATGGACATAAACAGTTATGCAGACTCTGGTTATATTAGTCACTAGTGTTAAGCACAGTCCAGCATACTGAGTTGAGTTGAGCAAAATCCATTTCGTTCTCATTTTCCACCAGCACAGAAAATGGCCTGGAGGAAGAGAGAATCAACTCCATTACATCTGATTCTCGCGCGCGTTCTGTTCCAAATTAATCCAGCTTCGACTCGCTGGCCAGTGGTGTCGCGTCGCATCTGCAGAACGAGGACGATCGTTAAGTTACTGTGAAACTCTCCTTTCAGCCACAAACCCACACTTTTTTGCTTGCAGATTTCACACTGTGTACAGCAGCGTTATTTGCCTTCGCTGAGCAAACAGGAAATAGAAGAATCAGAAGAAATGACGTGGCACATCAAATCACTGCAGGGCATTTTGTTCAGCCATGTAATTCATTTAAGACGTGTTAAACCTATAGGAGATTTTACGCTCAGATTCTGTAGAACTGATGCTAATAATACAACCTCCCATATTTCTTCATAATGCTGATTGAACGGAACGGTACGAAGAATAAACCAGACCAGATCAGAAGAGAAGAGACGAAACCAGGTGAGACCAGAAGAGCCAAGAAACCTAGAGCGCGATCTGACCTCCATATCTCCATCCTAGAGTCCATCTCAGTAATACTAGATCATATAACCCCAATTTTTTTCTGAGCATAGTAATGAACACATAAAAGGTTATACAACAAGGCCAGGAAAAAAAAAAAAACACAAGAAGAGCACATTAGCCAACAGTTCATTACACAAGCGGTCCAACATTGAGTTCTCCGATCATGAGTCACGGACAGCTCACCGAATCATCTCCTGCAAAGCGCCCGGGGATGTTTAGCGTACTTGAATTATGTTTGGTCTAACGCATACTACTTTGAGAAATGCATCTCTAAATCACTGCATGTACACTGAAAAAAAAAATTGGTTTGGGAAAATTTTCAGTCAGAAATTACTAGTGGCAAGTAGCACATTGACAGAAATATTTAAAACTCAAATAATCTTTGTTGAGGCCTAAAACTAGGGTTATTGATTTGATCAAACCCTGAGAAATAAAGTGTTAAGTGTTCTACTCATACCTGACATGAATAATCACGATTTTCTACATGATCAACCACCCAAAACACCAACACCCTAGAAGCCACTCATAACATCTTAGCAATGGTTTAGCAAATATTGGCACATTTTGGCAGCAAGTTTACAAGCACCACACCATCATGTCACACTATTTAAGTCAAAATTTTCCTTTAAAGTCAACATGAAGTTAATGTTTTTGATTAAAGATTATGCGAAGGGTGCGTGGAATAAATCATTCATAATAAACACTGCAGTATGTCATGAAAATAAGAATGGTCTAGTTTGATTTCATGGTGATCTAGTATGGTTTTTCTGATGGCTCTTATGAAAGAACTAACAGCCACATGCTTGTATCATTTCTGAAAGCGTAGTCACAGATGCAGCACTAGCCAGTCTACATTTGACTTTTCTGTTTTTATTTTTGGGTGCCTCACCGATGACCCATTACATCGCTGTCTTCATCATCTTTTGCCGCTGCGGGGGATCAGACTGAGGTACGGCGCTGTCGGAGAGAGAATCCAGTGGAGTGGAAGGGATGACTAATAGAGAGAGTCACGCAATAGTAGAAGACTCATTCAGAAAAAAAATGAGCAGGCCAACCTTAAGCTCCCTCTATTGTGAGTACATATCAACCCTGTAAAGCCTTTATTGAACCTTAAAAAAAAGCAATTTTTTTTTGAGTATCATATAGTATTTGATACTCAATTTAATAGTTCCAACATAAACCCCAATTAAGAAAACCTGAGCTGAATAATTGTAAAATTAACTTTCTTTATAGAAACGAATATGGGACACGACATTAAGCATGATACAAAGAATCAAAAGACATTCTATGACAGTCAGTTCAAAGGTCAAGAGTGGCTTTATCATTAAAATATAACTTTTCACCAGTAGGTGGTGCTGTTCTCAAACTCAATCTCCCTTAGGAAATGGTCACTTGCTATGGTTATACTGTAAATAAAACATAGCAAAAGTGATTTGAGCAAACCACTTCGTCGTCTCTGACATGAATGATACCTCATGATGTTGTTTAGCAAGTGCGTCATTTCATTAAGCAAAATCATTAACTCAACCTGTGGGTTAGGAAGCACATATTCAGGGCTGGAGGAGAAACACAATCAGACTTCAGTTAAAATCAGCAAGCTCATCATCTCCTCCACAACACATGCGCAGAATGAATTAGCATCAAGGAATACAATTTTAATGCAATGCACTGATGACGAGCATCACAAAACACGGTCTGTAAGAGTCTGACTCGTGTGCAGTTCTAATAAGGTCATGAGAGAGGATTGGAGCTTTAGATGAGGGGAAGTTTCTACTCAGCAATAAAAGTGTAACTTCAGCAGAATTACAGCAGCTCTGCGGTTCAAGTGCTCATGGTCAGACGTTCTGAGCTGCAGCAAATGATTCAAGCTTTGCATAATAAATATAAAAGGGATAGTTCATCCAAAAAATCATTTAAAAACCCATATGACTTTCCTTATTCCATTGAACATGAAAACATAATCTTTTGGCTGAACTCATTTGATTTTGGATGATGGTTCCATGTACTGGAAAATGGGTTTTCTTAACATTAAATGAAACTGTATTCAAACATTATAATAAAGTCAATAAGCATCAGAGCGGCCCAACAGCAAAGCTAACTATTAATGGACAAGAGCACCTGTTTGCAAGGTAAATGTAATTATATTTAACAATACACCAGTCAAAAGTTTGGAAACGGTAAGATTTTTAAAAGAAGTTTCGTCTGCTCACCAAGGCTGCATTTATTTAATTAAAAATACAGTAAAAACAGTAATATTGTGAAATATTATTACAATTTAAAATAACTGTTTTCTGTTTGAATATATGTTATGAAGTAATTTATTTCTGTGATGCATTATGTGATCATTACTCCAGTCTTCAGTGTCACATGATCCTTTAGAAATCATTTTAATATGCTGATTTGCTGCTCAAGAAACATTTATTGTGTACAATATATATTTTTTCAGGATTCTTTGATGAATAGAAAGTTCAAAAGAATAGCATTTATTTGAAATATAATCTTTTGTAACATTTTTGTAACAAAGTATTAATTTCTTTTCATAAAAATAAAAATTCTTACTGACCCCAAACCTTTGAACGGTAGTGTATAATGTTAAAAAAGCTTTGTATTTCAGATAAATGTTTGTCGAGCAGCAAATCATTATATTAAAATGATTTCTGAAGGATCATGTGACACTGAAGACTGGAGTAATGATGCTGAAAATTCAGCTTTGATCACAGAAATAAATTACTTTATAAAATGTATTCAAACAGAAAACAGTTATTTTAAATTGTAATAATATTTCACAATATTACTGTTTTTACTGTATTTTTAATTAAATAATTGCAGCCTTGGTGAGCAGACGAAACTTCTTTTAAAAACATTAAAAATCCGTTTCCAAACTTTTGACTGGTAGTGTATATAATGTGCAGGCTGAGAGAACTGTAGAAAATCTGGTCACTCCATTGGTATTTACTGTAATTCCATTTAGAGTTAAATAAAATACAGCTTCTTTCTGCTTCTGTCCTGAACCCAAACACAATCTCTACTCTTCACCACAATGAAAACCGTTATAACTCCAACATAACAGAATCTTTTTTAAATCTCAATATATGTATGTGAAACATATTGTCACATAAAAGTATGTGACTAGAGTAGTATGTCTGAATTCACAGTACTCATAAAAGAGTTGGCGCCCGCTTCCCATCCTGGTGACGCCGGTTCGCAACCTGTTCAGAGCGTTGCGAGTACAACCAGAGGGGTTACATTGGTGCCGTGACCCGGATGGGAGTGAGGTTTTGGGGGCTGAAAGTAACAAAGTCCAGCTAGTAAGAGCTGTGCGAGTAAACCTCACTCCCCTGGCCTCAAGAGATGCATTAGAGGCTGCAGTCTTTAGCGTCCTTATTAGTGCACCGGCCTCCCATGCCAGAGATGCTGGTTTGAATCCTGTTCGCAGCAGTGCGAGTTGAACTGGAGAGGTTATATTGGTGCCGTGACCCAGATGGAAGTGAGGTTTAAGGGGTGAGTGTAACGAGCTGTGCGAGTAAGAGCTGTGCGAGTAAACCTCACTCCCCAGGCCTCAAGAGGTGAGCTAGCAACTGATGCTAGAAATTGCAGTGTTTAGTGTCCTTGTTAGTGCGCCTGCCTCGCATACCTGTGACCATACCTGCAAACTCCGAAAAAGTGGTGAAAAAGGTGACATGTTTACAAGGTAAATAGTAGTAGGGGGGAGAAATTTTTCGTGATTTTAACATATAAACTAAGCATTCTGGTGCACTCCCACAAGAAAGTAAATGGAAAAAACAACATTTGCTTCATCGGCTTAAACATTTAAATGGTGGCCGTCATAAAATATACATTCAGTATTGAAGCACATGTTAAGTACATGACTATGCAATGGCCTATAGTCACAGTGGATATATATCAAAATGCTCCTAAGTTCATTTTTGTAGCTAACTAACAAGTTTTTTGACATTGAATGGCTTTTCCCAGGTAAATGTTACGGTAAATGTGACATTTTTACAAGCTATTTTATTGCCACTTTTCCGTGGTTGAAACAATGATTTCAGTAAGTTGTACTGGATCTTTCAACATACCTTCGGTATTTCCATTCATGTTTATTTTGTGTTGTAAAGCGGAAGAGATGATCGGTTCACGTGCGCTCTGCCTCTGTTTGAACTGAAGCGCTACAGCAATGTGTCAGTCACACCACAGAGTGCCAAAAAAAGATCACAACAGCTCGAGAGAGGTTTATGGTCTCACTTCAGTCTATGGGAAAGTAGCCCATTTTCGATTTTTTGTGCCTGCAAACTCACCCTGACACCCCAAAAAAAAAAAAAAAAAAAAAAAAAACTCTTCGGATCTACACAATTCACATAAATGACATATTTTGATTTAAAATAATTGCAGGTATGTGTGACATAGGTTAGAATCCCACTCAGAGCATTGTGAATAGAACCGGAGGGGTTACATAATTGGTGCCGTGACCCGGATGTGAGTGAGGTATAGGGAGGTGAATGTAATGGAGGCCAGCTAGTAAGAGCTGTGTGAGTAAACCTCACTTCCCTGGCCTTACGAGGTCCGCTAGAGGCACGGTCTTTAGCGACCTTGTTACTGTGCCTGCCTCACATGCTGGTGACGGCAGTTCGAATCCCGCTCGGAGCGGTGCGAGTAGAACCAGAGGGGTTACGTTGGTGCCGTGACCCAGATGGGAGTGAGGTTTAGGGAGGTAAGAACTGTGTGAGTAAGAACTGTGTGAGTAAACCTCACGACCTGGCCTCAAGAGGTGCGCTAGAGGCTGCGGTCTTTAGCGTCCTTGTTAGTGTGCCCAGCTCACATGCTAAGGACACCAGATTGTGTGGTGGAGTGGTGCGAGTAGAACCAGAGGGGTTACATGTGCATACGATGGTCGCTTTACTATCCCATGAGGCCATTTATGGATGACAGTGATGCAACACAACTGACGCTGGTAGTTCAGATGACTACATTGTGAATGTAGTGCGTTTAAATTTCACACACATACATACTACATAGAACATACTTTTTTTAGCAGTTGCGAAGTAATTACTTATTCAAAATAAGTACCTACTTAAGAAAGTATGCGATTTCGGATGCAACCTTACCCCTCCTCATTCAGCTCCATTCAAAGCATGCTGGGAACTGGAAATACCCGGCCCAGTTTCAGCAATACTATGTTAATGTAGTCTAGATTTCGTAAACATTTATATTTACTACTGAGATGGATTATTTGCAATAAACTGTAGTTCTGTCATGACAACTCTGAGGTTGGAAGATGGAGGGTTTCTGAGAGCGCACTGCAACTGCTACAGCAAATGCTGACCAAGTATTTGAAGGTTGAGCAGCGAGCTCATTGGCTACTGATACAACAGGAACCAATCAGCCGTACCCTATAGAGAATGTGGTGACTGCAAGCAGGTTGACATTACAGCCTGCGCCATCTACAGTTTCATGACAGAACTTTGTGACAAAATGTTCAAGAATTGGGATGCATTAGCTCATTTTAAATAAGTAAATGGAGCAAAATTTTAGCTCTCTCAAATAATTTTTTTGAAAGAAGTGTCACAGCTCTTTTCCATTTAACAAAAATGATGCTGTCAAGCACCAAAAATACTAAAAAAGTATCATAAAATGATCTTAATAGTAGTCCAATATGCCTTGTGTGCTATATCCCAGTTCTTTGGAGGTTTAAGGTCATTGATGTCAGCGGCTGCATGTAATAGGTGAAAGCACAAATGAGATTCGTGAGCTACTGTGAAGGCAAGATTATCGGTGAATACTGACAAATGTCAGTGTATGAACCCCTTATTGAAGAATTTTGTGTTGCAGTCATTAGTGTGTGTGTGTGTGTGTGTGCAGTAGAGAGAGATCTACAGCTGTTACTGGAGTGGGATGTGTGCTGCACTTTGATGACAGACTTACTGCAATGAGAGCAGAGAACAGAGAGAGAGACAGTGAGATGACTAATGAGAAAGTGTCTTACAGAGACAAATGATGGGATTCTGCTAGAGAGAATGGAATTACTTATCAGGGTTGGGCAAATTCATTAGTTTGAATCTGAACTGAACTGACCGCAGCACACAGGAAATTGAACTGGAATGACAGGAAGAGGAAACTACTGTAGTCATAGTCCGAGTTGCATTAATCTGACATGAATACATAAACAAATAATTACGTGATTAATTATGCTTATTTATGGTATCATATTAAAAAAATGAAAATATATAAACTGATTAAACATTTTGATCTAAACTAAATTCAGTACTGTCAAAACAATTAACCAGCATCAGATTGTGTTATATAGCACCACATTGTTTACAGACTGTATGCTGTTTGCCTCCATTTCGAGAATTAGGGGGAAACTAGAGCATTCTGGGAAATGAAGTGCTTTTAACATTGTTAGTTGCTTGACCATTGATAAATAGAATCAAATATAGACAAATTTGTACATGTGGAATTTCAATCACTGATTATATATATATATATATTCCATTCTATTTAATAAATATAAAATACATTAAAATTATATATATTATGTGTACACACAAACATACATGCAGCACATAATTATGCACACACACTCTTCACACGACCCTGTGTGCCACGATAAGGTGGTTCTGCATTCAGAAATACGCCTGCTGCATGTTAAGAGCCCTTGAGTGGGGCCCCCGTGAGGCCCCTGCGTGTCTCCTGCTGCGCTCATGCATTTCTGCACACTCTGCTCTCTATCAACCCTGCTCTCATAAGCTTCTTCATCTGTCCCTTTTCTCCTGCATTGCTTTTGTGCCTGTTTCTCAGATCAGAAGAGTTCAAATCTTTCAGAAGATGCACAAACGTGAGTGCCAGTGAGGCTTTACAGGTGTTCATCAAACACCAGACCACAGTCAAAACATGTTCTGCAAAGGCACAGAAAAAGGACGAATCTGATTGTTTACCCTCTCGTTACGTAATACAGCAACACCAAAAACTGTTTGGATACTTAAAGGCATGTATATTCAGTATATCCAACTATATGTATTGCTTTGGAGTTAAATGTGTGTGTATATATATATAGTGTAGTGCATATATACTGCATAGTTACCCATGCTCCGGCCGCTCTGCTCTCTGGAGGACACGTTTCTATCTTTCTGCCCCAGTTTCTCCAGTAAAACACCTCTCTGGTCTGTCCTGTCCTCTACTGCACTGCTGCAATGCGCTTTAGAGTGAAACGTGCCATCATAAGAGCACAGTACGCCCAGATTAATAATTAATAAACACTTGTGTTAGTGATAGTGTTGCAGAATATTATTACACACACACACAGAGGCACTAAATATCAGCTTGTGCTTCTGTATGATGTTGTGTCAATGTCAAAACTGTCATGTCAAGTTAACCCTGTAATGAAAACATGGAAATCTGGTGGGCAGTATGACATAATAGAGTTAATGATATAGAATACAGAATAAATATAGCTCTCTCCACCTATAGATATACTATATAAACGGAGAAGGTTTGTAGTGCCAATTCTGAGACTAAAAATAGACAGACAGATAGATAGATAGACAGACAGACAGGCTTTGTAATATTTATCCAGCCTGTATTCTCAATATCCTCCAGCGGGTGTCAGTATATCCCTGATGTTCCATTAACACTCACCTCCTGTTCACCGCTGGAAGCAGAGCTGCATCATGACCTGCTGGTAATTGCAAATAATCTGCTGGAAAGGCCCTGTGGCTTCACGCGTCACCCCGTTTAAGATTAATGGGGTTTCAGCCAAAGGATCCAGACACAGTGTTATAATTTATTCCAGCTAAACAGCAAAAAGTGGTGCCATCCCCTGAGCCATGAACACAATCCCACAGACAAGCAAGAGTAGACACACGTGTGAAAAACCATTCAGGCCTGTTAATAAAACAGCAGCAGGGCCAAATGCAGAGCTCAAACAGGTCAGTGGAGGCGGGTTACGGTGGTTGTTTTAGCATGTGAAAACTATATTTCTTCTTGCTCTGAGCATCTACAGTACTTCCACTATTTACTTGGAGTCTTCAAGAGACAAAAAGCACCACGAAAGTACTGTAAAAGTAGTCAGCATGACTCATTTTCATTTGACTACAGGTTAGAAATATCTCTTTAATTGACTTTCATTTTGTTGAGAATATTTCAATTACACATTAAAAAATAGCCGCCCGGCTTCAGCCAAAACCCTACTGACACCCTCTCTCTTTGCTGAATAAGAAGCATGATTTCATTCAGACCAATTGCTGTTTTCAGATGTATTAAACACCCCATAATCTCCTTATATTTGTTCATGCTGTGTCGTTTATGACAGCAAAACCGATAAAGCTTTTCTAAAATGAAGCACACACTGTGCATGTGTGCGAGGAGAAGAACTCCATTAATGGCCAATAAGATGAAAGGGCAGTAGGGGAGGATGAGACAACATCTCATTTCTTCAATTAATCCAATTTAAAGAAGAACACAGGCCAGCTGAGACCAAGACAGAGCGCTCGTCTTCCATCTGAATTCGCTCAAAAGCGGCATACAGGGGAAATCCTGCCAAACACACACACACACACACAGCTCTTCGTGACATTAATGACAATGGACAGATGTGCAGATAGACGGCCATCACGTGGAGAATGAGGATACGAGGTTAGGTCATTATCTGTAGCGCTGCAGGGGACTAGATAGAAATTTGGATCTGCATCAAGTCAAATTACATGAGACAAATGCGAATAAGAACAAAACAAAATCAGTCAACCTTCGTCTCACTCTCTTGTTATGTTTTAATAAAAACAATGCAAAGCAATCATTTTATTCTGACAATATCTAACAGCTAAAGCACATCATATTTCATCCCAAAATCCAGATAAAATTATTTTGCTACAGAAAGTGAAGCCCATTTAAGAACCATTAAGATTTGTTGCTTATTTTCATGACAATTAAGCACATTTTCATACTAAAGTCTCATTACTTTAATGTGAGCGAATGTCATTCAAAGTGCTGAAACAATATAATGAGAATGTCTGGACATGTTAATTTGTCTGGATCTTTTAATTAAGATAATTTATAGAATTGCTACATACCATGATAATAAAAATAAAATGCAATTTAAATGATAAATAAATAAATATTTTTTTTAGTCCTTATAATAATGTGAATGAGATATTGTTTTTAATTATATTAATGAAAATGTTGGGTGAAATGTCATAAAAATAATGTACTGACTCAATACAATACATTTAATTTACTTCATGTGAATTATAACATGCCCAAGAGGGTATTTTGTGCAAAACAGCAAATTGCTTATAGCTGGGAGTCATCAGTGCACATTGCAAAAATATTTTTTGATTTATCATTTTTTTCTTTCTTCTTCTTCTTCTTTTTTTTTTTTTCAAACATGTGCTCAGATTTGCTCATCACCGAAGCAAAGAAAAGTCGGCCATATTTGCAACGCCTGTTGCACGTGACGTCACCGTCGACCGTTATGACTGCGGTTACGCCCACTGAGTGGCAGCATTGGTTTTCAGCGTGAATGCCGCGAAAAACACACAAAACACATCCAAAACGTGAAAGAGCTTTGACGGTACAAATAGCTTTGACACAAAATCTGAGGTATATTTTTACAGACTGCTGAAAGCTACAGGGAAAAAAAAAGAAGAACAAGAAGAAAAAAGCAAATAGGTCGCTGCAATTAGCAGAAACAGCTGGACTCCAGGTAAAGAAAGATTTTGCAGATATCATTTTGTGTCATAATGTTGGATTTAGGGGTAAAATCATACCCTATATATTGTACTGACAACTCATAAATTAAATATTTACCATCTTATATTCTGCATAATTGGGTGTTTTTAAATAAACACTGACAAAAACTATACACGTTTTAGGGCTGTACGATATAACGAAATATATAACACTGATATAAGTGATCGCTCCGATTTAGACCTACCTATATTGTAGTTATATAAAGCATTCACAGGCCGATTTGCTTTATGTATTTCCCCGGCGTCGAAATCAGGCACATATAAATGTCAGGAAACACGATTCCTGGCTGCATGTCAATATCCATGGATTCGGTTTATTTGACAAGTTGTAAGAAACACTTTCGAGCCCAACCTTTAGTGTAATAGTTTGTTTTACTCGCGTTTTCGCAGTTTCCCCTATTAAATCCAGTCATGCAACAGGTTCTTTTACCACTCAGTCCGGCTGAGGGAGCGCGTTGTGGCGGGAAAGTGACGTCTATACATACCCTCTATTTCGGACATCCAAGACCAAGACCTTATCTATTTGAATGGGGGAATTCTGAAATCTCAAAAAAACGCTTGACGAACTCACAATTAAATAACATATTTCAAATCAGCAACAAAATCTGACACAAACTGCCCCATAAATATTTCTTCTTATGCGCAAATAGCGTTAAAAAAGCTTGTTTTTCAGGCTAGATGAGCCAATGCGCATGTGCGGTCCTACGCGCGAGTCTCAGGTGTCTATAGGAACCGGAGCTTCTAACGGTAGCTGCAGTGACGCAATTACTTTATCAATCAGCGATTGGCTCTTTTATTTAGAAGGCGGGACATATTCCGCCATATTGCGCGTTGCAGTTTTTCCCCATTCATAACTAATAGGAGTGAACATCTTTCTATATATATATATATATAGTCCTTGACCAAAGTCTGCAACTAGAAGTCAGAGATCTCAATAAGAGCTCATTTTCTCTAAATCAAATTATCTGAGCTGTTATTTACTTTATAATTCTTACTGTATGTCAGCTTAACAATTGTGTCTATTTTAAATTCTCCTAGGGCATTTTAGAAGCATTGGAGACTTTCATACTGAATGAAACATAAATGAGAACTCCATTAGGTTTCCAGTATAATGAAAGAGCAACATCTGAGTGATAACGTTTCTCCAGGCTTTCTTCTCTTCTCAGTCTTTGACTCACTATATGTTGTTTGCTCCACTCTGAAAGGTCTTGTTCTCTATTCTGATGTCATTTCTTCGCTATCTGACCTCCTTAACAATCATCTTAATCTCTCTTTCTATCTGACTCACAGTCACAGCAGTGCTTTTGTTCTCTCAGACTCTCTCTCTCTCTGACTCTGCCTTTTTGCAGCATTTTGTCTAGCATACAGTAAAATCACAGCAATCTGTCCTGACATGTGTCCATTCAAGGATGCAAATACATGTGTGAATGCTTGTTTAAATCATTGCACAGGGTTTTGTTTTACATACCTGTCACGTGCACTGTAGCATTGCTGTGGTGGTAACACACCTCAGACACTCAAGGGGGCACTAGAGTTTCCTTCAAAAGTCTGTGGTAGCTGAATAACAACGCAAAG
Source organism: Elopichthys bambusa (assembly GCA_037101425.1). NCBI lineage: Eukaryota > Metazoa > Chordata > Actinopteri > Cypriniformes > Xenocyprididae > Elopichthys > Elopichthys bambusa. The sequence continues at coordinate 29,836,393 of CM074445.1, read as the reverse complement.
TTTAACTTGCTCAGTAAAATTCTCTGCAAACTCTGCCTTGACAATAGTTGAATTAAAGGTGCAGTAAGTAATTTCTGAGAAACGCTGTGGATATTTAAAATCACCAAAACAAACACTAACGCGCCTACCCAAAAGGATCACACCTCTATCGTTATAGCTCCACCCCCAAATTCTTAAAGACGCTATGTAACACAGGCACCCCCCCCCCAACAAAGAATGGACACGCCCCTTACTGCTGATTGGCTAAGTGTGTTTTGGTGCTTGGTCTGATCCACTTTCAACAGCGTTTCTCAGAAATCACTTACTGCACCTTTAAAAGAGAAAAATGACTATAGAAGAAGTTTTTGCTAATGCCCAATATACAATGAAGAATGCAACGTACGTTTAGTTTTGAATGTTAACAGTTAATTAACACTGAAAAATTAAATGTATTAAAAACTATACTTACAGAATTTCATTCTGTTTAAATACTACTTCCATACATTCAAATTTCAGTTAGTTCTGTATATTTGCTATATTGCTATCACTTTACAATAAGTTCCCTTTAGTTAATGTTAGTTAATGCAATAATAACAATGATCAATACATTTGTTGCAGTGTTTATTAATCTCTGTTAACGTTAGATAATAAAAATACGACTGTTCATTGTCAGCTCAGGTTCATTAAACAATATTAAAAAAATGCAACTTTTAATTTCATCAGAAGACCTAAATGTTGAAGTTAACATTAAAGGGGACCTATAATGCCCCTTATATTACACAAGGTGTAATATAAGTCTCTGGTGTCCCCAGAATGTCTCTGTGAAGTTTCAGCTCAAAATACCCCACAGATCATTTATTATAGCTTGTCAAATTTGCCCCTATTTGGGTGAGAGCAAAAACAAGCTGTTTTTGTGAGTCCTTTTAAATGCAAATGAGCTGCTGTTCCTGGCCCCATTTCTAGAAGAGGGCGGAGCTTTAACAGCTCACACTTCGGTTGCTCAACAACAACAAAGCTGGAGAATCTCACGCAGCCAAAATGACGAAAGTGTTCATCCTTACATTGTTCAAACCAGAGTCGACACTGATGGAGAGACTCAGGAAGAAGTTACAACTTTTAGAATGAAACTAGATGTTTCTGAATGGTTAGTGGATAAATTTATGTAGTTGCTGTGAAGTTGATTCAACTCATCGACTAACATGTGCCGTCATGTTAATCTTTTTTCCAGCGTTGAATTGACCCTCGTTTGCGAAGCAGTCCAGCGTAAAAAGACGGCATGGTAACAACACTCTTCTACAACAACTCTTCCTCTTCTCTAAAGCAGCCCAACATGGCCTCACCCCCTTTGTTGTGTGTTCCCGGGGGCGGGGTTTATGTAAATTTTTGGGTTTGTGATGTCACTAACCCGGAAAGAAGCTTGTTGTAGTCCCTACCAGCCGTTAAACAGCTAATTCTTTAAAAGGAAACATCCCCCTTTGCATTGAACTTTGAGCGTCGTAACTTTGCAGATGTTGTTTATGCTCAAACAGCAACATTACACACTAACTAAAGTTAAACGGTGAAATCATGATCAAGGACCCCTTTAATTAAGATTAATAAATGCTTTAGAAATATTTTTCATTATTAGTCCATGTTTACTAATGCAGTAAACTTGTGTTGACAAATGAAACCTTGTTGTAGTTACCGCTACCTTTATGCCTATTTAAAATACTATTAATTAAGTTGGAATTTGAAATACATTTCTGTGTTCAGTATCCAGTATGTTTCAGGTCTTGCGGTTACATGAAGTGGGCTGAAACAAATTCAAACGCAGTCAAGTGCCCAAACGACATCTTTGCACTTATTTGCGAAGCACCCAAATAACTTATTCTTCTTCCTGTGGCAGTGAATGTGTTTGTAGTGAAGAACAGGTCTCCCGAAACTGGTTCTAACCCAATTAACAGAGACATTTTTTGCACTTTTTACCTTTATTCAAATGAGCTCAATATGAGCTGAAGCTCTTGCTCTGTAAATTCCCATGAACAAAAAATCCCTGATGGGATTTTGTTTTATTTATTATAAGACTTGAGCTTGCATAATAAAATAAGGCTTTCTGAAAAGCATCAGGGGGGAAAAAATGCAAATCTCATGACACCCTTCTTTTGACCGCCTGTTTAAAAATCAAGATCCAAAGGATTGACATGGGAAGATGAAACTCTATCATTTTAACCATGCATGCTACAGAAATCACATTTACTTTACGAATATACACAGTGAAGATGGACAAATTATGATGTTTCTAGTGATCTCAAGTGCTGCGGTTTGTTGAATATTTTACATGAGCTGGTACGATCAGAAGCAGATGAAGTGTTAGTTAAAAGTTGAAAGAGACCCACACATCACATCTCTAGAAATGGCTTGAGAACCAAGTCGGTGGGATTTTTTTTTTTTTTCAGCCACAAGTGAAAAGAATCATAATCCCATCGAATAAAAGATAAAAAATGGCTCAACACCCAATAAAACATGCTGAATGACAGGAAGATTGTTATTTGCAAATGCATCAGTCAATTGTAAGCTATAGGCGACTTTTCTCCACCTTTCAACAGGAACGTCTCCATATTTCTGCGGTAAGAGTCTCCAGCATCATTCCTCAAAAGATGGATGGTCATACTAGCTTTTTAAAAATTTATAGTGAATTTTCTCCTCTCTTTGCGGTCAGGAAGATATATATATATATATATATATTTCGCCCCCCCAATGCATTTGTGTTAAAAAATAAAGCAATAAGCTGCTGGAGGCCGTGAGTGTATAGTGTTAAGAGGAGTTGTGTGAACACACAGCCTCGAGCTTTCATTTTGCTGTGTGTTCATCGCTTTAACCTGGATGACAGACCTCTGGTACTGGGACATCCTACACACACACACACAGATGTTGGGTTTTCATGTTTTATAGGGACTTTCCATAGACATAATGATTTTTAAACGATATATTCTATTCCCTAACCCTACATAGGGATTTTAAAAAAGTCTTTGGTATGGGGAACACATATTCATTATTAACTATGACGTTTGCCTCAATAAACTCTTAATTTACTGCTTATTAATAGTTAGTAAGATAGGTGTTGTAGCATTTAAGTTCATGTATGGGGTAGGATTAAGGGATGTAGAATATAGTCATGCAGAATAAGGTATTAATATGTTCTTTATAAGTACTAATAAACAGCCAATATGCAAGCTAAAAAGCAAATAGTTAAAAGTGAGAATTGTTCCCCATCCTAAAGTGTTACCAGTCTTTGTTAAAGAATTATAAGCCATGAATCAAACCAAGCAGCTATGAGGTGAATTATAACATTATACACTTTGATTTGAAGCAACGAAGTATTTGAAAATCAGACAAAAAAAAAAAAACAAAGGTACAAGACTGTGTACTTATCGGCTTTAGTGAAAGAAAAGAACTACAATCCCATGAAGCATTGAGAACAGTATAATCAAATTAAAAATGGAGAAATATAAAACTACTCAATTACATCATATGTTGATTATATGTATATTTCAAAATATGCATATATATTTATATAGGCCTATTTAAGTATTTTGAGAGTGAGGGAGATCGATTCGATTACATCATTTGCAGTGCTTCATGGGAATGGGCGGAGCTAAAGAGATCTTTTGGCATTTTGCTTGTTTTCACTCTCTGATTGGTGGAATTTCATCATGGGTAATGTAGTTTTTCAACACTAATTCTGCTGTTCAACATGATTATTTTGAAACTAAGGGTGTGTCTCAGTCAGCTCTCTAGTTCAGTAGTCAGGGCACTGATCAGGGAGTTAGCCATTTTAAGGGCTCTCTCAATCGCAGAATCCTTCCAGAGCACCGAAACGTTTGAATATTTCTCTACTATATAGTATGCGAAAAACAGTATGCCACCAGAGTATTTGCTGTGTCTCATTTCGAAGGCTGCGTCCTCCGGAGGTCGCATTCGAAGGTTGCATACGTCATTGAGGCTGTATCATTTCAGAAAAGTAAGTAGGACACTCTGAATACGACCTTCAAATGCGCCCTTCTTCCACAGGAATTCGGAGAATGCATGAGGTGTATCCTTCATTGCTGCGGACAGCCCACAATTCTTCACGTTGCTGTTAACAACCGTCATTTATTTGAAAAATAAAAAAATGGCGGCGTCGGCAGATGTACATGTACGGTACAAGCAAAGATGTGGTGTTTAAATGTAAGCAGTTTCAAGCTTGTTTTTGTTCTTCTTAATATCCTCCTCCTTTGTCTCTGTAACAGATATCTGTTGTACAAACACCGCAGCTCCTCAAGCATTAACCAAAATAAAACAAGTAAATAACCCACATTTTCTTTTCAATTTCCTTTCCAAATTTATAAATAATTTTCATTCATTTAATTGTTGTGAGAGCGCAACGATGCTGCCGTGAACATGTTGGCATAGCAACGTGGTACTTCCTGTTTCCTTTCCTGCCCATGTGTCCTACAAAGGAAGTCTCGTTTAATTCTGGTTAAGGACTCCGTATACCGCAACCTTCACAGGATGTGTCCTCTGGAGGATGCAGCCTTCGAAATTAAATTAAATGAGACACAGCTATTATGTCCGAATTCATAGTCAAGTCAAGTCACCTTTATTTATATAGCCGCTTTTTACAATGTAGATTGTGTCAAAGCAGCTTTACATTGATAACTGGTACATTATTTTGGCTGCACAGCAGCTCTTAAAGAATAGTGTCAATGCAGGCAGATCAAAGCACTGTTGAATATCAATTGTCAAGTGTCCCCAACTAAGCAAGCCAAAGGCGACAGCGGCAATAGCATTCGGAAAAACAGTAGACGAAAAGTTCCCGGATGACCTACTACTTCTGCCGAGAATCCCATGAGACACGCCCTCCGTCAAGCGTTGATGCTGACGCCCCGTGTGAATGCAGCGTTATGGGTGTAACTTCTATAAAGCTGTAAACAGTCAGTGAAAGGCTCGTTCTATGAACGCAATAATACGTTGTTGTTGTTTTTTAAAAAACTGGGTACAATGAGATGACATTATTCTACTCACCCTTCAACCAACGAACATTAAAAGGATATTTTAAAGTGTAAAAGCATCAACAAGGTACTTTCAACAGGCCATGAAAAAGCGCGATTCTTTCCACAGCAATAACCGACAGGTTAAATATAACTACAGTGATATATATCTGTATTATGTAATATACGTTGCCTTAATAAAAAATGTTCATTAACTTCAGCATTGCGTGATACTATTTCAAAGTGATTCCATCATTTTTACAGATAATAAATTGTATTTACCTGTGAAAACAAACCTGGAAAGAGACGTGAGGCTTTGAGGAGAAAAATGAGAGATTCTTCGTGCGTTCCAGTGAATTACTAATGGGATGTATCGTAATTTATATCGGGAGAACAGACCACAAATGTGCAGTATATGTTGTCCTTTTTCATACTATTACAGCGGTATGCAAAGGGACAAAAGAAAATAATCACGAGGATAGAAGCAGCGACTGAAAATAACTCTTGCCATATTCACTTGTTATAACATGTTACGTTAAAATAACCAAGCGTTACGTTATTCTCATGATGTCTGAAAATAAAACACGAAAGAAAATTTGACAGCTCATTCAGTCAAACTGACAGATAAGCTTTATTTGTAGCGCAACCTTATGATTTGAAACGATTCGTTTCAGTCTTTTTAAATGGAAGTTCCCCAAACCGGAAGTGCAACCCATAATTCGAAACGCAGTAGGCTAGTCAGGAATAAGGTAGATTAACGTACTTTTTTAACGGTCGCAAAAGTTCAAAATTCAAATACAAAATCAAATGTAGTACTTACTCAGACAATACGCAATTTCAGACGCACCTTATGTTCCCTCAAGTTCTGAAGCGCGAAATTTAAATCACGTGAGCCAACTCACACTACACATAACGACGCGCGATAGATTTTAATATATTTCAGCATAAACATACATCGCTAGACAGGTAATGAACATAATCAAACATTTATAATTTATTTGCGGCTGAAATGTTGCACATATATGTAACAAGCAAAGTACGTATAATAATGTACTTTAAATAGTATTACAAATAATGTCAGAAAGATTTCAGCTCTGCTGTTGTTCATAAATGCCAGTAATTATGTCGTACAATAAGGACGTTGTCACATCGCCGGAAATAAGAGTCAGAAGTGTCCCATTGTGTAGTGAGCCAGCGTCTTTTACTGTCCTTACCAGTGCCCGAATTCATGTAGCCTACACGATACACGAGCTCGCGAGCAGATTGAGATGCACCCTAACTCTGTTAAATATCAGTGAATTCGTCACTTCCTTAAGTTAGTCATTCTGGCAAGCCACTAGCTAGTGCAAAAGTACTCATTTTCAAAATCGACATCCCTAATTGGCAGCCAGTAAACGTGTCACTCGTGCAGAAATGCCCCGCGCTCACAGCAGGTCTTTGGGTTTGGCATCATCTATCGCATGTGACAAGTCTCTCAGTTCGAGGTTGTGCTGTGATTACATTGTTCTTGTGCCGTGCCTGGAGCCATAATCAATGCTGTCGCCCTTCCAGAGCCTCCCAGTGCGCTATCAATCCTCTATCTGTGATTGGAGATCGTTTAAAGCTTCCTGCCGTTTCCCTGCGCTCGCGGCCTCAGCTTCGTTCTCCGGGCCTTTCCCGTGCGTTCGGTGCGAGGAGGCGGTGCTAGTAATTGAGATTTATTATACATAAATCAGAGATCATTTCTAATAGGAGATGGGAAGTCTCCCAGCAATCTATCTCAGCTCTGCTTTTCCCATCCGCAGTGAGTGATGGATCAGAGCGCGTGAATGGGTTGTTTGACCGACAGCTGGCTGATGGATGGAAGAAAACAGGCACTCAAAGGTGTCGCTTTCCCCCTCTATCTGACCTAAAGCTCTGCGCTCTAATGGCTCTTACGTGACATTATTTAGTTTAGGAGGAGCAATGAAGATTTCTTGCTAGTTCCTTTTTACATAACACAAACTGGAAACACAACCATGCCTTAAAAAAATAAATAAATAAATATATATATAAGGATAAGGATTGTTGCAACATACTATGTTCTGTAAAAGTAATTTAATATTAATTTTACACAATAATAGCAATGTGGTATAGTATATGGCATTATACATTTTTAATAAATTGTCATGCTAAGTACACACAAACATAATTAATTTGAAGCATTTAATTGGGAGCTTTATTGGAAGCAAAAAAAAAAAAACATACCTAATATAAGCTAAGCTAGCAGGCTAATCAGGCAGATGTATGCTATGTACATAAGCTAACTAAAAACAGTAAGAATGAGAAATGCTTGATTTCAGAACCTTCATCAGTTATATACTAGCATAAGAACCATGTAATTTAAAAGACATTAATGGTCATTATAACGCATTTTAAACTATATATATCAAAATGTGATCTTGCAGGAAGTATAATCAGGCGCTAAAAATACTACCCATTAAAAGTCTTTTGAACCAATGAGATCACTCGGGAGACCCGATTCCTGGGGGGGACTCGATTTCTCACCACACCAGAAGTAAGCTACACTCTTAACATAAAGGTTCCAATTAAAAGTGGTTTTCACAGTGATGCAATAGAAGAACCATTTTTGGTTCCTCAAAGAAGAACATTTTAATAATCTAAAGAGCCTTTTTCCACTAAAAAGATCTTTTTGTGCAATGGAAAGATTCCGTGGATGTTAACGGAACCTTCGGTGCTAATAAAGAACCTTTATCTTTATGAGTTTAAAAGAGCGGAAGCCTCAAGTTACAAATGGTCGTGCAGCTCTTACTTTTATTTAAAATAAAATAAATAGGATAATTGCATACATTTATAAATCGCGACTTTGGAAGTTAGTCGAAAAATAACCAAAAAGCAGAATTGTAAGATGGATAGTAAAATGGGTGAGATTTGGTACAGAAACCACATACCACTACTGTACTTCTACTTGTATTATTTTTATTTGTAAGCTGCTTTGGATAAAAGTGTCTTCTAAATGAATAAATGCAAATGCATAGCAATGCCCACTTAGATGACAATGGCAAGCTTTCTGTTACGGAAGCAACTCAGATAAACGGAAAGAAGTCCTTTATAAACCGTGATACATTTTCCTCCCAGGATTCTTTAAAGAATAGAAAGTTGAAAAGAACAACATTTATTTAAAATGGAAATCTTTTGCAATGTTATAAATGTCTTTACTCTTACTTTTGATTAATTAATTGTGTTCTTTAATGAATAAAACATTTTTTTTTTTACATACCCCAAACATTTGGACGTGTATATTTTATTAAATTTCCAACCACAAACACTTTTCTGACCTTTTATGTCACTTCAGATACAATATGCAAATTAGGTATCATCTTATTACAATTTGCATATTGTATTAAATGGACAACAATATAAGAGAATTGAACACAACAGAGTTTGCTTTTGTTTGAATACTGACCGGAGAACTTCTGTCGCGCTCACGCTGATGCTTTTTCATAGACTCGCTTTGAGCTCCGATAGCAGGTCATTCTGACTCAATCTGATCCGGAGCGATGAAGCTTTGATCTTGATGTCCACCTGCATCTGTCCTTTAATGTCAGAGGTAAGGAGGAATAATAATGCGATCCGTGATGTACTTCCTCCGTAAATAGTGAGCGACCAGAGGGTTTTATTTGCACTCAGTTTTGAGCTAGAGATTAGACATTATTCTGAACATCATTCACCTTCAAATGTTCAGTAGACCCTGTCAGAACTTCAAAGTCAAACTCATGACAATTCTGTCTGAAAGTAATGCAACTCTATCCCAAATCCCTTCAACAAGGAAGGTAAAGATTATGTGCGAATCATTCTGAGCTCGGATCTTGCTTCTTTTTCCTTTCTGGTGGTCTGTTTTAGATAAGAAGACAGCAGCGTACCGCCAAGTGATGATTCTTCAGAGATGAGTGTCAAAACCATCACAGTTTGAATACTTTCACTACACTCTCAAAAATGCTGGGTTAAACCCAAGCTGGGTTTAAAATGGACAAACCCAGCACTTGGGTTAAATGTTTGACCAACCTGCTGGGTAGTTTTATTTAGCCCAACTATGTTTAAAAATGACTATATGATTTAAAATAAACCCCAAATAGGTTGGAAATTAAAAATCAGACACATAATTACTAGAGGCAACAATAATAATCAAAAGGTGAACATTTATTAATAAGCAATTTAATAAATGTTTATTGTTTAGTTATTATTCATTAAACTTATTAAGTGTTAATTTATTATACATTAATAAATGTTACTTTCCAACATATTTTGGGTTCATTATTGTTTTTATTTAAAACAATAGTTGAGTTAAAAGAACCCATTCACTGGATTTGTCCATTTGTCCAACTTGGGTTGTTTTTAACCTAGCATTTTTTATATTATATAACCTAGCATATACTTTTGAGTATGTTATCAAGACAAATTAAAGAGAACTAACGCAAACCAACCATTTTTGAGGAAGAACTCATTAAATGAGTTCATTAAATTTGATAGATTTGCAAGGTTTTTGGCATTTTCTGAGTTTAGTTTAAGCAACTTAGCAGGAAATAAACAGATATCCAAAAGCAGAACTGTATATTCTGTTATGTCTGTATTATAATCAGAACTATTATTACTTTACCCAATGCTAAATGGCACAAGAAAACAAAAACTCTGGTTGGTCACATTGGATGTCAATCAGAGCATCCCTTCCTGTTTGAGTGGGCGGTTCTTGGCCACAATAAGCGGCAATATGTGATATAGTCAAAAGTCTGGCTATAAGAAGATTATTTTACTGCCATGCCACTACATGATCAACATGTGTTTATATCCTCAAGATATATCATTGTCCTTGCTTTCATGAGCGTGGGCTCATTTGATAGTCGGGTCTGTTTGAGAAATAGTCTCACTCACAATCACACTTCTTTACATCAGACACCAGTGGGATTGAGGAAACTCAGTAAAGTCAGCAGTTCACACACTGTAAGAGGAAGGCCTGTATCAGCACTTGCAGACACTCCGCAAGCTCAGCAAATGTGAACGTGACAGTAAAAAACAGATGAAATAAAAGAGCTAAAGGATGTGAGAGAGAATGGTTGAGCGAGCCGAGACAGAGAGAGGAACAAACACTAAGATATAGGCCTACTCTACAACTTCAGTAGATTTTGTAAAGTGACAGATTGTGCCACATACATTGGTGAGTATTTTTCTACTGATCTAAAAGAGAAACTTGTTGAGTAGTAAGTGCACGGAGCAGCTTAGCAGTCATTTTTCGAACCCCTAACCTTGCCATTGTGTAGAGTTTACTACAGTAAAGTTGACCGAGTGGATCTCTGAGTTCGTGTGATTGAGTGGAGGTGGGGCTAATTTGCATATTCATTGTTCCGCGTATACTAAATAAAGCTAGGGTTTTAAAGTTACATTCAAGCTATTTTAAGGCATGAATACATTTTTTTTCAAAGGGATAAAAGTTTAAATATGTCATTTTGGTGACCAAAGATGAGTTTTAACATCTAAAATTATATAAAATTATTGATTACAGCGGGACTTTAACAATAATTCAACATATTTCCCCCACTTTATAACAAAACACTTTTTTGAGTGGCGCTGCGTCTAATGAAACTCAGCGCTGAAACATTTTCCAAGTCTCTTTTAGGACACTCTAAATAATTCAAGGTGCATCCATGCGTTTATCTCCTGGGGAACATCTCTATTCCTGCCTGCGTCACTCACACACACACACACACACACACACAGATGCTCATGTAGATAATCTGTCTTTGTTGCATCTTTTTAAAGGTTCATTGAGTCTTCACTGGAATATTAATCAAGACAGTTTCTATCAGCCTCCGTGTCGCCTCGCATCTGGACTACAGACTCCTGGGGGTTCGAGAAACACGTTATTATGACCTTTTTTTTTTTTTTTTTTTTACCTTGAACAGGTTGCAAAGAATAACCAGACTGTATATCAAATCTAATGACTGGTACCAAGAGACCCTGTTGAGGTGAATCACACGAAACATGTCCAGGTCATATTTCAAACCATCATCTAAAAAAAAGCACCAAGAAATTATATTTTGCAAGGAAAATGAAAGACACTGCAACCTCTTACATACAGTATATATAATTAAAACACCATGGTACAGCATGTTTCTTGCCTTTAATTTAAACTAAATTGAATAATAAAAATTACAATATGCAGTATATTGTATAGTATATTGTGGTAACAGAAAAATAATCTAAGTTATAATAAGTTTGGCTTTAGTTGCATTTTAGTTTTAAATTTAGTTTTTCTTATCCAATATTATATACCAAGACACAAAGATATAATGGATGATCCTCACTACAGAATTGTATGTGTTTTTCAGGTAAATAGAACGTCTGTACATCACACAAAATATTAATTATTATGTCTCTTAAAACACTTACTGCTGACCATCTGTCATTCAGAGCTCGCTGTAGCACTGTAAAAAAAAGTGTTATCACAACATTTTTCACAAAATTTTCTTTTGTCAAATCAACTTAAGTAATTAATGTGGTTCAGATAACATATTTTGAGTTTCTGTTGATTAAACCAATCGCCTTCAGTGTATTTTACTCAATTTTTTTATTTTCAGTGAACTCAAAATTTTAAGGCAACCAGGTAACTTACTTTCTTAATTTAAACCAACAATTCATTTTTTTTTTTTTTTTTAGTTGCATTTATTACATACAAGGCTTTATTTCTAAACGGATCATCTACAGTTTTAGAATGTCCAATTTAACAATATAAAATAAGATGTGAAATCTAAATTTTATCGGAAAATTTGATTTTTTCTATTAGTATCCAGTTGTAAGAATACTGCTAATGCAAGTAAATCACATTTTGACTAATAATAAATCATTTTATCTAGAAGGAAGCTGAAACTAACGAGACATTTCATATGAAGCAAATCAATATAAAGTCTAATAATCAACTAATCAAATGTATTGTAACTAGCAGACAATATGTCATTGCTTCTGGGAAGTTTACAGTCCTCCAATCCTGCTAGTTAATGTCAGACTTTTCTAGTATTCCCACTTTCAGTTCTTTGTTCTTTCGGTTTTGTTGGTTTGCACATTGAAAACATGAAAGGAATTTTAAAGCTCAGTCAAACTAAGGCACATTTTTTACCCTGCTGAGAGTTTGTGCTGGATACAAAATAATCAGAATAAACCTACAAGACCAGGAAAATAATGAGCTGGTGCCAGTGAAAGCACTGCACACACCTGAAGAGACAGCAGTGGTTTGGGTTTATTCTCACACTATTTCACAAACATCTGATCAATGATTTTCATCTGAGATGATTGAATTAAACCTCAATGATATATTTCAGAACACTCTAAAAAAAATCTTGGGTTATTTTTTCTACCCGAGACCTGGGTTGAGCCTTATGGGTCATTCTTTGGGGGGTTATTTTTCCAGTTTTTGGGTAGTTTTTGTGTTACCCAGATCCTGGGTCGGACATAACCCAAGGGTTGAGTGTTTATCGCAGGCTTTTTGCGCCCTCTTCAGGAGAGAGCAGTGCAGCTCCGTCAAATTAGCGCATGTCTTTGGTAAAATGCAGGTTTGTGTACGTTTTATTTGATCTAAAAATTCGTAATTATTCTGTATATTATTTAATTTTATGCAAAGTAACACACAGGGGAGTCACCTAAACGAGTCTTTTCGCGTGATGAAAACGCCTGATGCCTTGCATTACATTTTATGATTTTATTCAAAAAGATGCAGAATATAAATAGGATGTTAAAATATGTTCTCAGAACTGTACACTGATTATTTATGGACAGGTTATGGAGTTAGCATTTTTCGGCTACGAGTGAAACGCGGGCGGCGGTCTGAAGTTATCAGTTCCCCCGCCGAACGCGAGCCATCTCCGGCACGAGATCCAGCGCCGTTACGGTGGAAACCGAGACTGGTTTTAATTGTTTAATTTTTACTTCTAATATCTGTTAAACGAGCGTAAATGTAGGCAATATGTATTAAAAAACGATAGAAAATATGATTATTAAGGAATTATTAAGCAAACCAGTGGTTGTTAAAAAAGTTTAGAGGATTTAAGTTAATCCGTAAACATTAATTAATGTATGAAGTAAAAGAAAAAAAAATAAGCTAGTATCATAGTAAAAATGAATCAACCCATTATGCTGGGTTAAATAAACAACCCAGTTTGCTGAAATTTAAACAAAATTAACATTCTGTCATTTACCCAGCCAAACTGGGTTGTTTTTAACCCAGGGTTTTTTACGAAACAGAAGGATTAAGCATCAAGTGCTCATTACACATGTTCCTCATTCAATCAAAAAGAATCCCATGATGCTCCTTTTGAAGTTGTATGATGAACGTCCAGAGTGAGCAGAACTGGAATCGAGACAAATAAGAACTTTTTGTTCAGAAGGGGTCGTACTGAAGAGAGGTGCATCATGGATCTTCCTGTATGAAGTCAGATTGTTGTTGAAATTATTTTTGTAGTTTTGTGGTGGACGTCTGCACTCCTTTAACTCTTCACAAAGCCATTAAGCTGTCAAACAACCACAACAGGGTGATTATGTGCTGATGAAAACAAAGCCGGAGCCTGAAGCACTCTGACTCGTCTGGGGACCGTCTGCTTTTTGACATCCACACTTTCTCTCTGTGTGTGTGTGTTTAGAAAGCAAACTTTTTAAAGAAGTCAGAGTTTGAAGAACTTTTAAGGTTGCTGTTACAGCAGTTTTGAAAGATGTTAAAGCTTAAGTTTACACCTGGCAGCCTCTTCTGATGGTACGAGAACAAGTGCTGCAAAATAAGATTTTACATTGTCTGAAGAAGCCTAAATATAAGTGGTGAATGCTGTGGTTAAAGTCATTGGCTTTGGAACAACATGAAGGTGCATTAAAAAAATTGGTGTATTTTTTCCCCCTCACAGAAATGTCTAAATATCACAATTAAGGGATAGTTAACACTAAAATTTAATGTATTATTTAACGAAAATCCTGACCTTGTTCGTTGGTCTTCTGTGCTCCACTGCGCGTTCACTATTAGCGCCTCAGTTCACTAAGACTCGCCCACACAAGCTGAGAAATCAAGATTAACACATGAAATACAATGTCTACAAATCCCAAAATTATCCGTGTGCTCAAATAGTCAAATATCACCGGACCGGAAGTCCATTTGTCTGATGACAGTCAGAATGACAGTTGACAGATGTGAACGTGATAACTTCTTGTTACGACGAACACAACGGATATATTCACCTCAGAGAATAAGTTGGTACATGAGTTGTATTTCACGTCCTGTATTTGTTCATCTTGATTTCTCGCAACTTATGTGTTTTTCTAGGCGAGTGAACTGCGGCGCTAATAGAGTCTCGTGAACGCGCACGTCGAGAACAGAAGACCAACCGCCAAGGTCTGGATTTTCATTCTGTAATACATTAAATTTCGGTTTGTTTTTCACCAAACCATACGGTATACACCAGAATACTTGGAATATACGGCACGTGTCGCATAGGATCATTCTGTAATACTTTTTTAAAAAAAGCCTGATGCCGGAAGTTATTCGCGGCCATGGATGAGCGCGAGCGGGACATTTTAAAAATCCTGCTTTTGTGGACCACAAAAGAAAGAATGGCAGCCGGCATTAACAACAACGGTAACACACTGAATTTAACTTGATATTTTTAAGTAAAAACGTAGGCCTACTCCAGTAATTAATCATTGTTTAATTAACAGCGTCGAAAAAAAAAAAAAAATCACATTTACAGCCTTAGCGACGGTCAGGATTAAAGGATCTAGACCGTTAAACTCACTTAACACCTGATTTTCATCTGTGAAAAGGGCCATGAAACATTCAAATGGGATTCTAAACGTTTTTAGTAAACACAGACATCTGGAAAGCATATAAACATGCGGCGGGAACATGCTCACGGCTGCAGTTTTATCAAAGGCTGTGGACGTTGACAGATGGCTTTGAGCAGGACGCGTGCGTGTGCGCGTGCGACGGCAGCGCGCAGATAAGACGAGAGCTCTAAATCACCGGTTATCTCCCGCGGACCGCAGCGGCGTGCTAATGGTCATCACAGTGGGCTCGCAGCGAGCTGACAGCAAACCTTTAGATGCCTTAAAACACACTCTAGGGAGAAGAAACGGCCAGAGAAGCAGAGTCTAATAATTTCAGAAATCTATGAACAGTTCATATGCTTATGTAATAACGCAATTACTGGGAAATCAAAGGGTGGTTAGTTTGCATGAATGAAAGATCTGACTATAACCTGAATGAGGCCTTTCAAACAGCAATAGCATCATTTCAAATGTAGAACTGAATTAGTCAAAGATGCACACCAGCTATATACTGTATATATACACCGATCAGACATAACATTATGAGCACTGACAGGTGAAGTGAATAACACTGATTATCTCTTCATCACGGCACCTGTTAGTGGGTGGGATATATTAGGCAGCAAGTGAACATTTTGTCCTCAAAGTTGATGTGTTAGAAGCAGGGAAAATAATAATAATTCCTTACATTTATACAGCTCTTTTTCTGGGTAATCAAAGCGCTTTACATTCGGAAGGGGGAATCTACTCAACCACCACCAATGTGCAGCATAAGGATGGGGCAAGCGTAAGGATTTGAGCGAGTTTGACAAGGGACAAATTGTGATGGCTAGACGACTGGGTCAGAGCATCTCCAAAACTGCAGCTCTTGTGGGGTGTTCCCGGTCTGCAGTGGTCAGTATCTATCAAAAGCGGTCCAAGGAAGGAACTGTGGTGAACCAGCGACTGGGACATGGGCGGCCAAGGCTCATTGATGGCTGGCCCGTGTGTGGTCCGATCCAACAGACGATCTACTCTAGCTCAAATTGCTCAAGAAGTTAATGCTGGTTCTGATAGAAAGGTGTCAGAATACACAGAGCATCAGTTTGTTGTGTATGGAGCTGCATAGCTGCAGACCAGTCAGGGTGCCCATGCTGACCCCTGTCCACCGCCGAAAGCAGTGGGCACGTGAGCATCGGAAATGGACCACGGAGCAATGGAAGAAGATGGCCTGGTCTGCTGAATCACATTTTCTTTTACATCACGTGGATGGCCGGGTGTGTCGCTGTAGGATTATTCCTGAACGAAGCCCACCAAATTACCACAAACTCCACATTCGAAAGATCAAAGAGTCAACTCATTCCCCCATTGAACCATTTGTAGGCCATAAAGTTGGACCTGGGAACTAAAATGGCCGATCGAAGATGGCCCCTCAATGTCTGCTTAATTACAAATGCATTTGATTGTAGTAACAGAGCAAAAGATCAAAGAGACCCTCTTTTGCTGTGTTGACTTTAAGGAACAGATGGATCAACAAACCCCAAGATACAAGGTGTAAATTCCCACTGTTATCAGGAAACTCGGACTTGTGACACATCTCGAGGGGAAATTCACAGCAGGTCATCACGGGAAACATTCCCTTTTGCCCAGCTTTGCATTTCAAAAGACATTCCAAAGTTGTATGTATTAAGCATGTTTTATTTTGTTCATGGAACCTATGCAATTCTTTCTGTGTGTTTTAAATATTGATTACTGGTAAATTTGAAGAAAATCTACCTCAATTACAGAAAGTGTGTACTGTTTGGAATGGTTGTGATGGATGAATGCTTTACAGTATTTTGATGCAAAACTGATTTATGTAAGATGTATGACTTTTAAAACAGCAGAATTAACTTTCTCAAAGTTCCGACCAAAATCCCTAAGTATGAGAACAAAGGACTGTAGGGACATTTTTGCATACAAGAACAGGAGAACTGGGCATAGGACCCACCCAAAACAGGACCTGATTGGCTAAAACAATCGGAAAGGCGGAACTAACAAACCGTTCAAAATCCAATGCCGGTTTTTTGGTTTTTTGCCCTTGCTTGTACTTCGACTTGGCCTTCGCTGAGTCGGTGGACCAACCATCTTCCTGCCTGCAAGCTAACCCCTCTTCAAGAACTTACTCGAACCCCGCAAGAACCTTCGTTGAACTTCGCAGACGAGGACTCGCCAAATGTCCTTTGTTTCCAGAGAGACACCCACGCAGCAACGCGTAAACCCTGCAACTATTCAACGAAGACTCCATTTTCTGCAAAGCCAGCTACTTCCCCACGGACATCGTCCTTCAGAACTCTTGACCGAACAACGCCGTTTCCTTCAACTCCGTCACGAAAGGAACACGCGCTTACAGGAGCAGCCAAAGCAAGTAACACGGGTCTCCTAATTTTGCTGAGCTGGTACAATTTTATTAAGCAAATGAAACTATGGTTGAATTGCTAGTAATAATCTCACCATTTCCCTGTAACTGAATGAATGTGTGGTTTTCGTTAGATTAGTTTGTTTTAGTAGATTTAGTTCAATAAAGTCTTGTTTGAATTTTCACACATATAAGTGTTTTGTGCTGTGCTTACCAAATTGCTGCCTTAAACAAAGATCGTGCTACTTTGCTCATAATCATAATAATCATAACAAAATATTATTTCAGTGGCCACGGGATAATATTTTGTCCAGAATTGGTAAAATACTTTAAGCTCAGTTTCTCGGTGGACGAATATCAGTATTAAAATATTGATTCTGAATCATTTACGGTTAATCCGGTTCTTATTCAGTGTAATTTAATTACACTTTTGATTAATTATTTGGGTTGATTCCTACATCGCTTACCTGGGGAACACATGGGACCAGGATGCACTATGGGAAGACGGCAAGCCGGCAGAGTGATGCTTTGGGCAATGTTCTGCTGGGAAACCTTGAGTCCTGCCATCCATGTGGATGTTACTTTGACACGTACCACCTACCTAAGCATTGTTGCAGACCATGTACACCCTTTCATGGAAACGGTATTCCCTGGTGGCTGTGGCCTCTTTCAGCAGGATAAGCCACAAAGCAAAAATGGTTCAGGAATGGTTTGAGGAGCACAACAACGAGTTTGAGGTGTTGACTTGGCCTCCAAATTCCCCAGATCTCAATCCAATCGAGCATCTGTGGGATGTGCTGAAGAAACAAGTCCGATCCATGGAGGCCCCACCTCACAACTTACAGAACTTAAAGGATCTGCTGCTAACATCTTGGTGCCAGATACCACAACACACCTTCAGGGGTCTAGTGGAGTCCATGCCTCGATGGGTCAGGGCTTTAAATGTGGACCAACACAATATTAGAAAGGTGGTCATAATGTTATGCCTGATCTGTGTATATCCAATCTTATTTGACTGAGTCTGTCCATGTTCAATTTTATAGCTGCATGAATATTCTGCCCTATATCTCCTCTGAATTGATCAGCTCTGATTCTCTTGACTGTCTCTTATAATGCTGAAACAGCTCAGACTAATAAACGAAAGGTGCGACATGCATATAAAAACAATTCGAACACTAGGGACTGATGGCCAGTTAACAGAATAATTAAGCAAACTACTGTCACTTCAGAAAAAAAAAAAAGGTCACAGGGCAGCGCAAACACATTAAGTGGCTTATAATCAAAGTGCCCTCCAAGTAACAGAGAAAAACGTGAGGTTTTATCGCTCATCACTCCCTGTCTGTTTTTAATGACTGAATTATTCCAGGTTCAATAGTTCCAGCTCTGCGGACAGTTTGTAAAATCAAATTAAAACATGTTTGTGTTAAAATACATGCATGGAAGTCAATGGGATTTTTTAAAAACATAACATGAGGCCTGTTGTGCCAGAATCACTTACCAACAAAGTCATAAACCAATGAAAAACACCATGACCAGGTGAACCTAAGACGGATTATGGTCCAGGACAATAGGGTAACCTAGATAAACAAAGCACTGGAAATGAAAAATGTATTAATATGGACACAAATTCAATCCAAAATGCATAGAAGTTGCACAATTAAATCACACAAACACACACACACACACAGAGCACCAGTCTGAAAGATGAACGTCATGCAGGCGCATTAAACCTGAACTTTGATGAAAGAAACCATTGATCAATGCGGTGTAAAAGCCTGCAGACCCACAGCTCTGAAGTAACACAGCAGCCAATCAGATTTCTCCACTTTAATTGATCAGTGGGTTTATATAAGACAAAACCCTAGAACAAAACATGTGAAAAACATCTCGAAGACAAAGTCTCATAATAATGGACATTATTTGTCTTCGTTATACAAAAGAAAGTTAAACTCCAAGTTAATTTCAGAGTTGAAAGCAGCAAATAAACCGACAAATCATATCAATAAACATAAAGAAATGATGAAAGCTGGAAGAATGTTCTGTTGGGTTTGCCTTCAGCTCCGTTCTGACACCATTCATAAAGAACATTTTGTCATTTTAAAATCATCAGTTTGTAATCGCAGCAATGGTTACTAACACAACAGCAAACACCTTAAATCTACAGTGACATTTCCATGAAACCCATTTCTCTCCATATGATTCAAAAACACCTAATCAGTTCCTAGGGGTCAACGTCTTGTTATTTAGAGAAAAGATGCTCAACCTACCTGAACATTAAACCCAAAATGATTCAGATCACATTTAAATCCAGGCTGATCTCATTAGTTTTCATAGGTATTCATATGTAAAGCAATTTTTTACCTTTGAACTTATTGTACATTACATTACTTACATTTATGTTACATTAAAGAGACCATATTATGCCCTTTTTCAAAGTCTTAATTGTGTTTTTTGGCTCTGCTAGAATATGCTTTCATGCTTGCATTATTTTCCTCATATTCTCCATTGTTGCAGCTCCTCTCTTCCCAGTCTGTCAGTAACGCTCTATTTAGTTCCTGTCTCTATGAAGCCCCTCCTTCTGAAAAGCACAATGTGCTCTGATTAGTCGGCTGGAACAGTGTGTTGTGATTGGTCAATTGCTTCAAGCATGTTTGGGAAAAGTCCCGCCCCTTACCATAACTGCGAGTTTCAACACACTACTAACTAACTCAACCAGGCCCCGCCCCTTTATTCTGCTTATGAATTATTTAAATGAGGAATATTGTGACGTGTTCGTTCCCGGAAGAAAACTCGAGACTACAATGGAGGCGTTTCAGGGAGTTCAGAAACACTGACACTGATATAGAGAACTTTCCAGCCCTTTTTCATGCTCAAACAGCAACATTACACACTAAAGAAAGATGAATATTTAAAAAAAAAAAAAAAAGCATAATAGGTCCTCTTTAATGCATTGATTTTTATCCGAAGCATCTTGTGCACATTATATCAGTTCATGCGTTCCCTGGGAATCAAACCATGACCTGTGTGAATGTTTGAGCTACAGTAAATACAAAAGAAGCTGTTTTATGTACAACTTTAGAGAATTATCTATTTATTTAAAAATTCTGTCGATGAAAGGCTGGTGAGAACAGCAGGAACCTCTGAATTCAATATTCTGTGAACAAACGAATTTTAAACATGTCTTCTCTGAAGCTGTACATGCCAATACATTAATGTTGTAATGCATGTATCTGTGCATTTGTAAAAAAAAAAAAAAAAAAGTGCTAGAATCACACTTTACATAACAATACTTATGAATCTCTAATGAGATCACGATTATAAATCATAACATCTAATATTTGACTACAAAACTAATGCTAACTTTTTTTTTTTTTTAAATATATGGCTGTGTTCATTTGTAAAATTGGCAAATGATTCAGAGATTAGTAACAATGAGTAATTTTGACAACAATGGGTAAATTGTCATGTTCTAACTATTTAATAATTCCTTTTTTATATATTAAAGTTCTGCAAAGCTTTTTCCTTTCATTTCAGGCACCGCTTTGGATGCACAATAAATAAAGCACAAATAGTTTGTGTGAACACACACATACAGACTTAAGACTGATAAAGAACTGAGTGATGATGGAAAAATGAGAAAATAGTTGGGTGAAATTCACGAAAATGTCCAGATCATATTTCACCACTAAATCAAAAGAAAGAAATTACATTTTGCATTGTCTGTTTTAGGAATATTACAAGTTTTGCAATTTTGACATTATTTTAATAATAATTAAGCACATTTTCTCTGCAATTTGAATAGCATACTGTCTGTGACTGAGCATTTAATTAAAAAACAAAAATAAAAAAGCAGCATAGCAAATATTACCATACTGTGAAAATAATAAATTTTCATTATATATTTCATTATTATATATAAATGTAACATAAGTGTAATTATAAATAAATACTAAATAAATAAATAAAATACATTTAAAATGAATTATAAATACATTTTAACTCCAATTTGCATTACTTTAATTTTTATTGAGCTTGTAATTCTTTAGCTTTAATAAATGGCAGTATAACAAATACTACCATAATGTGAAAATGATAAAATAAAATAAAAATAATTGTTTAAATTTAATAAACACATTATAAATAAACATATACATTATAAATGACAAAAAACAAACAAACATTAAAATAACAAAGTTCCTATAGGTTTTGTTTTAATAATGCAAAATATAATTTCTTACTTTTTCTGTTGATTTTGTGGATGAAATGTGACCTGAACATATTCCTGCCATCCTCTGTGAGATTCACTTCAGTTTGAGGACAGAGAAAGTGGCAAAGAAGGCAAGAGAATATTTAAAAAAACATGAAAACAATAATAAAAAAAAAAGTTTTAAATCATTTGCTTCTGCTGATGTGAGAGCCGATTCAAAGGCTTGATGTCCCCAGCAGTCTAAGAGATCCTTATGCGATTTATACAAACCTCAGTCAGATTAGACTAAAAGGAACATCCATCTGGTGATCCTCTGCAAGGCAAGTTTATCCGTCCTTGCGTTCATGATTAATCTCTGTTGTTCTATAAGCTCAGCAGCTTGTCTGCCTCAGGGTAAGTGGGATACTTCACCGTCTCGATCTTCTCCTTCACTTTATAGGACGGATAGAGGCCGGTGCGTCCCAGTTTGCGGTTGACCCCTTTTGAGTATCCGTCCCAGTGGTTTCCGGCCACTCCGATGATGTCTCCGGGCTCCAGCGGGATGTCCTCAGCCGTGCGCGCCTGGTGCGGGTAGATGGCGATTTGGTTGTGCGCATTCTGTCCACCGAAGTAGTAGATGTCATCCAAAGAGCGGAAGAAAGCAGAGGCGTCTGGATGAAGAGTCTGCATGATCTCATAAGCCACACGACACACCTGACAGATCCAGAAGAACAATGTCAGAAAAATGTTGGGTGAGAGAAACAAGAATGGTAAAATGTTGTTTATTAACCTTTGTTATTGTTAGTTAAAAAGTACAACTGCTCAGCTCAGGTCCATTAAATATTACTAACAGATAAAACTTAACTTTAATAATGAAATGAACATTAACTAAGATTAATAAATGCTTTATAACATTGTTACTTCATGTTAACTAATGTTGAAATTTAACATTATATGTCTCTGGTGTCCCCAAAATGTCTCTGTGAAGTTTCAGCTCAAAATCCCCCACAGATCATTTATTATAGCTTGTCAAATTTGCCCGTTTGGGTGTGAGCAAAAACACGCCGTTTTTGTGTGTGTCCCTTTAAATGCAAATGAGCTGCTGCTCCCGGCCCCCTTTCCAGAAGAGGGCGGAGCTTTAACAGCTCACCCTTCGGTTGCTCAACAACAACAAAGCTGGAGAATCTCACGCAGCCAAAATGACGAACGGTGTTCAGCCTTACAGTCGGACACTGATGGAGAGACTCAGGAAGAAGTTACAACTTTTTGAATGAAACTGGACGTTTCTGAATGGTTAGTGGATAAATTTATGTAGTTGCTGTGGCGTTAATTCAACTCATCGACTAGCATGTGTCGTCATGTTATTCTTTTTTCGTTGAATTGACCCTCGTTTGTGAAGCAGTCCGGCGTAAAAAGACGGCATGTTAACAACACTCTTCTACTCCAACTCTTCCTCTTCTCTAAAGCAGCCCAACATGGCCCCGCCCCCTTTGTTGTGTGTTCTCGGGGGCGGGGTTTATGTATATTTTAGGGTTTGTAATATCACTAACCAGGGAAGAAGCTTGTTGTAGTCCCTACCAGCCGTATATGTCACGACCCCTATATTGTTAACAAATGAAACCTTATTGTGAAGTGTTTCCAGTGAGATAAAAACTAGTGCTTTAAGGATAAACAAGAGTTTTTGTGCGACATGGTCTATGTACCTGTGAGGAGAAGGTGCAAACCAGGAAGTCAGTCTGTGACAGGAAGTGGATATCCAGGATGACGCCTCTAAGGGAATTCTCTGTGTATCGGTTGTGTAAACTCGCTGACCAAGAGATGGAGTTATCACTGATGAACTCATAGTCGGCATACCTTAAAATATAAAAAAAAAAATTGTATTGCACATCATTGAAGACAATGTTAGCATCTGTAATTTTAAATGTAGGAGAAAAATGGTACATTTAGAGCTTTTCCCCCCATATTTTCATCTTTCATGTTTAAAATTAACATTTTAAAAATGGAAGACGAAAATAGCGCAAAACACATTTAGAATATCGATGATTATCATATCATTATATAATTATATATAAAGTGTAACAATTGTAATTGTACATTTTCATTTATACATGGTTTATATCCAAAGGGATGAACAAAGGGATGTATAGTTTACAGCATTATTTCGATAATCGGCTATGGGTATCGGCGGATAAATTTAGTATCAGTGCATCTCTAATTATAAATAAATAAATTATAAACTATAAATGCATTTAAATTTAAAGCAATTTATAAAGTGAAATATAAAGTAAATTATAGCTCCCACAGGAAATGTATTTGTATAATGTAACGTGAGCTATGTATAATATATTTCTTCATTTTGCTGCGTGCAATAGTGAACTGCAGCGTGCATTTGTAAAAAAAAATTCAATGCTTTTAACTCAATGAGAGAAAAATAAAACTGACTGGATCAGAAGCTGTTTTTGTCTCCCCTCTTTTTCTGCACTTTTGCAGCATTTGTCAAAACTGTTGTGAGAACTGAAATAGAGGGTTTCGTGACCCTTTAAGGACTCATAACTCACTTGGTTTTCGCTTCCTGTAACAGCGAGGGGTCGTCGGTGGCTAAATACACTCGTTTTTTATCCACATGGCCCCGTTGAGCCATGTATTGGAACTGTTCCTCCACATGGACCATGTACTCCTCTATGGGGTGAAACGCGGCCTCTGTCCCGACTTTATCTGTCCGTCTGACATGGACACTGCAAGATAGAGACACGCTTGAGTTTATACCATTCATACTGCTTCTGTCTATAGAAACAATTGGGACTATCCCTTCATTTGTTGTCTGAGAGGTTTGAGGTTTGTAGTTTGTAGTGGCCATGTCGATTTTGCTAATCTGAGATTAAGTAAAGTGTGAACAACAGTGTGGATGATGTAACCTGCTTTGCATATTCTAATTGGCACCTAATTGGAAATCCTATTTTGACCTGTAGCTTAAATAGTAGAGAACGGGACCAGGTCTTGGGTTTGTTTCCCAGGGAAAGCAAGAACTGATAAAATGTAGGGGTGTGACGAGACAGTTAGCTCACAAGACGAGACACGAGATTGAGTTCACGAGACAAGATTTTTAAACAGTATTTTTAAGAAATCTTCAATGATGAAATACATGACTGGAAAAATAGTCTGCAGGTACATCTGAAATGTTTTAACTAATCATCTTGTAATGAATGTCATTTCAGTTCTACTTTCTGAGTACGAATTATCATATGCGGTAAAATATTCAAACACTAAAAGGTTTTGCCACAAACTCAACTGGCTCTGATTTTATACGAGTCTCTTCAGACCTTACTGTACATGAATTACAAGCTTCTAGAACTTCTGACCTTCTAACTGAACTCCTTCGCACAAATTGATCATGGAAATAAAAAAATGAATAACAGTTTTCTCAAGTGTAAATAATAATTGCAACCATAATCAAAGTACTCTCTCAATATTCAAAGTGCAAATAGAGACAAAGCTTCTTCAAGCATGATACAGAGCTGAGAGATGGTTACAACTACACAGCCCAGCCTAAGATAGCTTTCATAATGAGAGATATCTGCATGCATCAGGGAGCCGCTTTTAAAATGCAGGGTATTGCAATCTCGTTTGAATGCGCGCTCGCGTTTTACTTTCGCTTTCGATTTCACGGTCGTGCGTACTCTGTGATTAGGGAGCAGCGGTGCGGAGCGAAAATTCTACAAGATAAGACATTTATCAGACGCTTAGGCCCTGTTGTGCAACGAATCCTCCGCCATGGTCTCGTCAGTCATCTCGTCACTTACTTTCGTCACGTGATCACTGAACCCTGATTCCTGCTGCACTACGTACGACTCTGCAGCTTGTGTTGGATGAGCTGGATGGAAGTGAAGCGACCGTTATCCAGCTGAATTAAATGGTTTTTATTTTTATAAAAAGTAAAACGACAGTGGAGGAGTAATGTGAATGTAGCGGTGGCATATTATATCCTTCTATCCTAATTTCTCCATCATGGCATTAGGCTATCATGAGACTGCTTTTCACCTTGACAAGAAATCTCTTCACATTTTCATCTCGTGAGATCTTTTCACACCCCTAATAAAATGTATACCATGAATGCAATGTAAGTCACTTTGGATAAAAGCATCTGCCAAATGCATGAGTCAAAACCTTTGATGAATAATGTTAAAAATGATTTATGTACATTTATGCATGTATTTGTAGATTTGCAAAATGCATTATGTATTTATGCTTTCATCAAACCCAAAAAATATATTTGAATTCAAGATAAGCATTTTATCAGTTCATGCATTTCCTAGGAAACAGACTCATGAGCGAGGTGTTGCTAGCATCATACTCTACTGTTTGAGCTACTTATATAGTCTAAACCACGAAAACATGTAAATTAATGTCTTTTTAAATGATCTATATCACATATCACAAATTCAACCACAGCAACACTGCAAAAAATGATGTTTTCTAGTGCATAATATATTCTTAAATCAAGATACATTTACTTCAGAAGTAAAATGATTTAAGATATTAAGTCTTGTTCTCTGAAAAATGTATCAAAATCAAGTGAGTTTTTTGCTTAAAACAAGAAAAAATATCTGCCAGTGGGTTCAGAAAAATCATCTTGTTTTCCGTTTGAATTATGCTGATTTTTCTGACTTTATTTGCAGATATTTTTGCATGCTGATTCATTCCTAACACAGCCAGTGCATGTTACTTCATATGAGCATATTAATTCACAAGTCGGGAATTATTCTTTTTTTATATATATAATTTGCCAGGTAAGTCTGAAAGTCTGATCACTTATTAGTGAAAATAAGTACTAGCACAGCATCAACAAACACATGATTTGAAAAATCATTCATGTCTGAATCACAAGCGCTGCAGGGCGTCATACACACTGAACTTCAATACTTGAGCACTAGTAATATTGATGCTTGACATAAAACTGCATTAAAATTAAACTGACAGGAACATTTTCAGAAACAGGAGCAGAAATCAAGTATTTTAAACAGTATTTGTATTTGTAGTATTTGTCTATCTCTCTTTTTTCAGCTGATCTCTATGCTTCACTGTAGATTTACTTTATTATATTATTTGGGTTATTATATTTCACAGCACCGTCACGAGAGAATGGTGCTTCCTATGGGGCCGCGACCATTCAGTTCTCATTTATTATTAATTTCATCATGATTGTGAGTCATGTTCATTCTCATTATCGTGTGTCATCTTTATCTCGCAGTGTTTTATCAGCGTAACACCCACCCAGACGCGTCTGCCACAGGCACAGATAAAAACCAACACACACACAGACAGATGGAAAGAAATGTGAGAAGACAAATAAAATGATTATCTGATAGACTGAGAGAAGATGAGAGATATACCAACCCAATAATAGGGTGTTTAAAGCCCAGTTTGACACACGTTTCTTGGATCTCCTTTTCCAGCCAGGCCTGAGGACGGACCAGGTACTTGACGAACTGAGAAACCCACCAGACGGATGGGTCGCCATGCAGACGCTGCAGTCGTGGCGCAAGGTCTTCTGGGATAGCGAGCGGAAGGTACGGAGGTCTGGGGTGAAGACTGTCGACAATGGGCAGCTCCACCACCTGAACATCCCGGTCATGATCCTCACCTGTAGAGAAACACATTATATCATCATTTTAAAGTTTAAATTCGGCATGAAACAGAAGTTATTATGGTCTTTTCTTCCCTATTGTGATATATATTCATGTGAAACAGCATCTGGAATGAGAACAAATGTAGGGCGGGGCTTGATTTTGTCCATGGGGAATTGATTTGATGGTTGTGGTTAGCTATTGGTGGATCTCATGTGAGTGACAGGTTGCCCCGCCCTCGTCATCAGAGAAGAGAAGAGATGCTGCAAGAGGGAGGGGAAGATATTTTGATAAAAAATTACGAGGCACATGAATAACAAAAAAAAAAAAAAAGAAGATGTGCATGGATAAATCACTTATAATAAATACTGCAATATACTGTAAAAAGACAAGAAATGCAAATTTTGAATTCATGGTGACTTTAATGGATTATATGCACGATCACTTCTGCATTTAGCCTCAGTGGTGAATGCAACTTCGGGTGCAGTGTATGGAAATTTATGTAGTCTGTATCTGTATAATGTGATAATGTAAACTGTATTATCACAGAGCTCTATATATAAAGTTGGATAAACTGTATATTATACTCAACTTTATCCTCATGCATACAGTACACTCACACAATATATATATATATATATATATATATATATATATATATATTTATTATATAGCAAATCTCAATTGTCTGTTTTTTTTATTTTTGTTGCAAAATGTAACTATATTATCACCCAGCTCTTTATATAAATTCGTATGTCTATCTTTATCTGCATACATACACACTCACGTAAAGCGATACATACTATATAGCAAATCTCAACAGCTTGATTGTTTATATTGTCGCAAAATGTAAGTATATTATTGCCCAGCTCTAATATGCTAAATGTGACTATTAGGCATTAGGAAATTAAGATATTATACACCGTAACATCATTATTTTCTGTAAAGCTGCTTTGAAACAATGTTTATTGTGAAAAGCACTTAACAAAGATACAAATCAATAAATAAAGCACAAAATTAAAGGGGACCTATTATGCCCCTTTTTACAAGATGTAATATAAGCCTCTGATGTCCCCAGAGTGTGTATGTGAAGTGAAGAGCACTGTTTTTGTGTGTGTCCCTTTAAATGCAAATGAGCTGCTGCTCCCGGCCCACTTTCAACAAGAGGGCGGAGCTTCAAGACCTCATGCTTGGCCATACCGGCAACAACAAAACAGGGCAATCTCACACATTGAAAATGTCAGAAACTGTCAGTATATGTTTCAGAATTAACCTTTGTGAGAATCCAGTGTTGAAAAGACCCGTTTGTGAAGCAGTCAGGCACAAAATGTTTGCCGCAAACATATAAGAATTCTGGACATTTTCTTTGAAAATGAAAGTTAACCACATTGTCTTCAGTGACTCAGATGGCGGGAGTCTATGGAGACTCTTATGTTCACTGGTACATCCCAAAGCACAACACTCATAATGCCTCTTTGGCGCAGACATTGTACAACTACAGGATACAGAAATGGTGGACTCTGTGCTTCTCACTCAGGGCTGTGTCTATGCTAATAGGGCAGAGAGTCACTGGCTGTGGGCGGGGCTTCTCCCTACAATGATGTCATTTAGGGGGGAACCTAAATCAGTGCGTTTGAAGAGACTGCTTTTGATTTATGGCAATTATTTAAAAAAAAAAAAATGAGTGAGTGGATTTTTACCATTATAGGCTGGTTGTTTTCACACATCGGTGTTCAAGTGAATTTTGCATAATAGGTCACCTTTAAATCTTGAAGTGTTACATGACAGAACACAGCAATACCGATACAAATATTGAAGGTACCGATACATAAATCCAGGTATTTATGGAACTTATTATTAAAAAATGTTATACTTACTATAGTTGTTAATATATGTAATATACTATATTATAATATATTGTAATTATTTGTGGTTGTCAGTTATTAGAAATATGACAGAAAATAGTTTGCTACTACCACAGTTTGCTACTAGAAACTCACGACGCATGATGAGATTTTACAGGAAATACGTTGTAGGCAGTTGGTGAGAATAGAGTCCATTCAATTATGCAACACTTTGGCTTTATCCCAAACCTTCTCTGCTGTCAGTGAGCTTCAGAAATCCTAACCCACACACAAACACAGACACAGGCAGATGATTTTATACAAAGTGACTTGCATTGCATTGAAGTTGTACATTTTCTCACTTCATGCATTCCCTGGGACTGGAACCAATGACCAGGGCCATCCTTAGGGTGGTGCAACTGGTGCGACCATACCAAGCCCCGTGCTGTACACCATGTCCAGTGTTGCCAAGTCTGCGGTTCTCCCGCGGAATTGGGCTACTTTAACACTGTTGCTGCGGGTTGTTTTTCATGTCTGTGGGTGCGACCCTGGAATGCAAATTTTTACCAAGGGAACCCTGCCACAAAAAAACCCCCAAAAAACCCCCACAGATTTTACACCCCGGAACAAGATTTTTTAAATGGGGAACACCCCCGAAACGCGATTGGGCTAGTTCTGAGTAGCAATTGGGCGGGTTTTCTCATGAAAACCTGGCAACTCTGACCATGTCCTAACCAGACGCGATGGCGACAGGCAATGATTCTATTTTAGAAACGGTTTCTATTTTTCTGTGACGTCACGGCTGGAACAACAACACAAAGTATGGCAATGATAAACTCAGGTAATGTTTATGTGCTTTATTTAACGTTAAAAGTGTCTAATGTGAGTTTGAATATCATTTTGTGTCTTTTACCTCAGATCTTCGAAATAAATAAAAGGAAACAAGAACATTCAAACTGATTGTGAACAGACGTGACAAAACTTGTTTCAGTGACTATTTTACTCAGTGTAATATTCATGAATTTGATTATTTCTTTGCCGAGAGGTTGCAAAGAGGGCCCGCCCACGCGCTCTTCTGATTGGCTGTGATTTTTGATTGACTTTGTGTCTTCTAGTCTGGAGTGGACAGACAAACTGTTTGTCACTGGAATCCTATTGCATTGCGTCACGGTGTAAGGGGCCCCGGACTGACCGAGGGGGTCCCTTCCTCACTCTGGGCCTTTACGTTGCTAGCCGTTTTACTCAAAAATAAATAAACTTTACAAAATGATGGTATTTTCATCAAATAATTGTAACATCTGACCTGAAAACTCTTGGAAACAGGACACAAATCACCACTTTTATGCGACCTTTATAGTGCTTTATGTTCATTTTTGGAGCCCAACATAGTCTGTCTGCATCTACTTTCATTTTACACAAAACAGCAGAAATAAAATATTTTTTGAAACGACATGAGGGTGAGTAAACGATGACATCATGTTCACTTTGCTAGCTGTGTGAAACAATAGATACTGGGTGAAACGGTTCATTTTTAATTGGATGGAACATTTCTTCTATCAAACCTTTGTTGAATAAAATACTGAGCTAATCACAATGCATTCCGGGATTGCAGATACATGCAACGCTGCCAAAATGGCCAAAACAAAGCATTTAGCTCCCTACTGCATTGCCAGTGATGCTTTCAAGGTAGGAAGCTCAATAGAATTTGGAAGAGAGCCACGGCATTAGCATCAAGTAGCTGAACCTGGCACTGCTCACTCAACCCATTTATCACCATTTCAAGATGCATGCAAATGCTTGATACAAAACACAAACCATATTTTAAAGCACAACCAATTCACAATCCATCTAGCTGAGGTAGAAACAAAGAAAATGTCCAATTTGCATGAGAAAACTCATGTTTTTTTGAACAAGAACGCAGCAGCCACACCTGAAGACAATCGCTCACTCCTATCAGCATCTGTCTGCGTGCACCTGTGTGCTCAAAACAACACCAACGCTGTTACTAAATGATGAAAAATAGAGCTGCAAACATGCTTTTGCGCTGAATTCTGAATTGTCATGTGACACACTTCATTAGCCAGTAACTGTAGGCTGTTTATGGTAGACAAATGTAATAACTTAATGTAGTAAGCATTTTATTGGCATTTTAAAACAGTTCAAATGAGAATTTTCTGTTTTATATTCTAGCATAACCTCAGCTGGAGTTCAGAGCATATCAGTGGATTTTCATCAGCTAACCGTAAAGAATAAATGCTCGACCTGTCACAGGTTTTCATAAATGTTTGATGCAGATGTCTCCTGTAGCGTTTAACTGCATTAAAGCGTTGCATGGTTTATGTGGTGCCGTGCAGATGCAAAGTCACCCCTGAGAAATAAAGACTGATTAGATTTAATGGTGCGGTTTGCGTTACATGGGGCAAAGGAAGGACAAGAGCGCGAGAGGACGACGGCAGCGGGAGGAAACCAGAGAGACTTTGATCTGCAGAAATATTCCCAAAGTGTTCCGGAGGCAAGTTTCTTCAAAAGTCGCCGGGTTTCACATGCCAAGGTGACCCGTTTCAGCGCTCCTGCGCACAAACAAACTCGCTCTCCCTGGTGCTGGAATGACTGGCGCTGGTCTCGGGGCAGAAGTCTGGACACGTCAGATTAAGCAGGTCACTTACCCGGAGTCCTTTCACAAACATCCTCCAGAGAAACACAGAGAGAAAAAGAGAGACAGGCCAAAAGAAAGAGCCACAGAGGCAGGAGCGGCAGATATTTATTCGTTAGATAAACAGTTTTTAAAGCAGTGGTCTTAAACTGCCATTTTCGGCCCCCATCCCCCTCCACCCGGTCCGCAACTGATCTCAAAAACAAAGCATAATCCGGCCCGCTAAATTATTATTATTATTATTATTCTCTAGTTGTCTCATACCACATTCCATATTCTAAAAAAGAATGACATGTGGAGCCAATAAAAAAAAAAAAAAAAGTGTGCAGGCAGATTTGATGAGAGCTGTTGTTTGGCTGCAAAGTGCGAATGAAATATGTTTTTTTCCAAACCGAAAAGGAAAGTGGATGAGGGGAACAGACAGTTTCAGGTAAGATGGTCATTGCAGTATTTTTTTGTGAAATTTAATGGAATGGCTACCTGTCTGACATGCAAAGCGTTTTAGACGCGATATGTGAACGGCCCCATAAGCGGCCGCGCCGCTTTCTCCTTCTTTCCGATGCCCTTTCGCTCCCGTGGCGTCTGTCATTGCTATGCAACCATGAACTGCACTCTCCAGGATGACGAGGAAGTTTCAGCAAAATCAAAATTAATTTCTAGTCCTTGCATTAGCTCTACTAATAGATACATTTATGGACATGAGAAAAAAAACCCCTGCCCTGTACAGCTATGATCAGCTGTTCGGCTGAACTTTCGATGTTAAGAAAAGGCCGAAGCTCATCGGTTGGTCCTTGTCACATGACCTGAGATGTTTTCATCTCGCTGCGGCATAGCATAGGCACACCTGGAAAAACGATCGTGCCGCACTGCATGCGCATCGCAACCGCGTCGCTTCTATTATGAGCGCTTGCCTAAATTACAGTAAAAGCACTCACACAAGTTGTGAGCATCGATTTAAACCACTGAAACACATCCGATGCTACCAATATACGTTACCGATGCTCAAACGGCATCTTGGGCAAATGTGGCTCAGCTGTGTGAGCAGATGTGTTGCCAGGTGTCTGGCAAGAAATAGAATAGTGCTCAGTGCAAGATTTTGATGTTATTTAAGATAAAATAAAGGGAAAATATTTGCACTAACTGTTAAAAACTAATACTGTATGTAACAATGATAGAGACACTGCTGTTTACATTTTCTGTTAAGTATGGCAAAAATATTTTAGTAATGAAATTTGAAGTAAATGAGAAATAATGCAAAGGGAAAAAAAAGTTAAAATGGCCCTCCTAAGAGGTGTCAATCACAGCAACGGCCCCCAGCCAATTTGAGTTTGAGACCCCTGTTTTAAAGGGACCGCTCACCCTAGCCTGGAACATGCTGCTCTTTTCCATTTAATGAAAGTGAAGGGATGTATGCGGTCAAGCTCAAAAAATACTTAAAAATATTATTAATACATAAAAATATTTTAAAGGGGACCAATAATGCTCATTTTATTAGATGTAATACAAGTCTCTGGTGTCCCCAGAATGTGTCTGTGAATTTTCAGCTCAAAATACTCCACAGATCATTTATTATAGCTTGTCAAATTTGCCCCTATTTGGGTGTGAGCAAAAACACGCCATTTTTGTGTGTCTCCCTTTAAATGCAAATGAGCTGCTGCTCCCGGCCCCCTTTCCAGAAGAGGGCGGAGCTTTAACAGCTTGAGATTCGGTTGCCCAACAACAACAAAGCTGGAGAATCTCACGCAGCCAAAATGACAGAAGTGTTCATCCTTACATTGTTTAAACCGGAGTCGGACACTGATGGAGAGACTCAGGAAGAAGTTACAACTTTTAGAATGAAACTGGACATTTCTGAATGGTTAGTGGATACATTTATGTAGTTGCTGTGGAGTTGATTCAACTCATCGACTAGCATGTGCCGTCATGTTAATCTTTTGTGCAAATCCAGCATTGAATTGACCCTCGTTGTGAACCAATCCGGCGTAAAATGACGGCATGGTAACAACACTCTACTACAACAACTCTTCCTCTTCTCTAAAGCAGCCCAACATGGCCTCACCCTCTTTGTTGTGTGTTTTGCCATGGCATTAGAACTGGTACATCGAAGTCACTTGTGAAAACAAAATGGCGGTGCCGTGGGTGGAAATGTGCATATTAAGGGGCGGTAATATTATAATAAGATCCCCTTCCTACGTCACAAGGGGAGTGAAATCTGAGTGGAGCGTTTTTTCACATGCTTGCAGAGAAAGGCTTACCAAAAAGTTACCGGGTTTTTCCTTTTTCATGTTTTCTGGGTTGGTAGATGCACCGGGACCCGATTATAGCGCTTAAACAGGGGAAAAAGTCAGATTTTCATGATATGTCCCCTTTAAGGTGATGTAGTTACATTGCACTTACTCAAATACGTACCGAGTAATATTAATTAACTACATGTACTTACTTTAGAGTTACGGTGATGTGTTTAAAAAGTTAAAAAAGACACGAGGGCGAGTAAATGATGACACTCTGTTCATTTTTGGGTGAACTTTCCTGTTTCATTCTCTCACATGCTTTACTGTCACGCCGTTATTAGAGGAATGAAATGGTTATGATTAGTCTAGAAGAACTTGAACTGAGTTTCGAAACACAAACCGCAAATCAACCGAAGCAGAACGTGTTGGATAGAAACAGCGACTTTGTTTTAATAATTTGTCAAAAAACAAGTTACAGCGGGTCTGCTAATTATGAGCGTTAAACCAGCTGAACACGGCTTTTGACATTCCCAACCACAAACCAACTGACAACTAGCTCATTAAAACTCTCCCTAACAATTAGAAAACAACAACAGCAGCCCGCCGGCTGTTTTACGGCCTTTCTATGAGCAAGTGCACATGTGATCAGAGTGTGCTTGAAATTTTAATTAGGTAAAGCATGAAATATTTAAGAAAAAAAAAACTCCCAAGCCATTCCCAGGCTTACGTAAGAGCACTTGCAGCTCTTTTTCTGCTTTTTTTCTCGCGTCTGGAATGGGTTTTGACAAGAATCCTCAGATAATCTATTCCCCCAACAGATTCTCGGCTGTAATAATTAGGACACAAAGAAGAGAGGAAATTTTCACATGTCCTCATTACACTTAAATATCGGTCTTGTACTAAAGCTATACTTTGTCTATTTAGCATTAGGAGCATTAGAGAAGTGGGCCGTAGTTCACATGACACACATGATGTGAACGAGTTTTACAGTAGAAAATGCTCCTGCACAAATTCTTGTTAAATTTGAGCTGATGGATTCAGCACAGGAAGACTTCATTTATATATAGCACATTTCAAACATAGTGGTAATTAAAAGTGCTTAATTGGCATAATAAAGAATCAAATTCTAATCTGATCTCAGGAATATATTGGAAGGATTGGAATATATAAGCAATGACAAATTTATTAAAACGAATTATTAGGAAAGACAAAAAAACAAACAAACAAAAAAACAATTAAATCAATGCAGCACAGTGTTTAATCAGAGAATGGAGTAATGTTTTGATTAGAGACGCCAGCATACATCAATACATTTAGAGAGAATATTATTACACTTTAAAATAACTGTTTAATGTGAATATATTGTAAAATGTAATTTATTTCTGTGATCAAAGCTGAATTTTCAGCATCATTACTCCAGTCTTCAGTGTCACATGACCCTTCAGAAATCATTCTAATATGCTGATTTGCTGCTCAAGAAACATTTCTGATTATCATCATGTCTTTACTGTCACTTTTGATCAATTTAATGCATCCTTGATTAATAAAAATGAATGAAAAAACAAAACAAATGAGACAAGATATTACTGCAAAAAATAAACTTGCAAAATCTGATATCACATTGGTTTTGCTGCTAAATTCAAGAAATATGTTTTATATATTCAGCGATTATGTGAAAATACACATTATACACATTACACTGTGTTCCAAATTATTATGCAAGTGACATATCAGTAGTATCTCAGTACAATAAACATTCAGATTTGAGTTTTTCTAAGAAAGTGTTTGTTTGTTTGTTTATTTATCCATGTCTTTTTAGATAACTGGTATAAATCTCAGACAAAATAATTTGCCAGGTACTTAGGTAAATTGAAACCCTACTTAGAGGTTGTTCCACATTATTAAGCAAGTCACAGTTGACTTACTGTCTTCATGTCACCATGAAATCAAAAATGAAACATTTTTATGGAATATAGCAAGAATTATTATAAATGATTTATCGGTACACACCATTATTTTTGTTAAATTCATGTGCCTCATAATCATTAATCAAAATATCTTCCCCTCCCTCTTGCAGCATCTCCTCTCTTCTCTGATGATGACAACCTGTCACTCACATGAGATCCAAAAATTGCAAACCACAACCATCCAATCAATTCCCCATGGACACAAATCTACATTTATTCTTGTTCCAGAAGACGTTTCACTCAGATATACGTCACAAAAAGAACTTATTGTCATTGTGTATTCTGAGATCTGATTTAACAAACAGCACTCACCTGACCAGTGTCCGGTGGTGGCTCCGGATCGATCCGTACAGGTGTCGCTAACGGGTCGGAAGACCGTCTCCCATCCTTTGGGAGCGTAGCGCCAGTTGTGGGACTCGAGGATCAAAACTCTCTGTGTGCCGTAGGCGATCATAAAGCAGTAAACCACATGATGGAGCTGACAGCCGTATCCACAGCCCTTATTGATGTTACAGACCAGCTTACGAGCTTTACTGCAATCCTGCGGGTTCTGATCGAGATGAAGAAATTACGTACACTATTACAATTATGACTGCATTTTAGGTTCAATTACTTTGTACCAATATACACTCTTAAAAATAAAAGTTCCAAAAGGTTTTTTTTTCTTTTTTTTTTTTTTCGCAGTGATACCATAGAAATGTTTTGGTTCCTCAAAGAATCTTTCAGCGAACAGTTCTTAAAAGAACCATTTTTTTCTGCTATAAAGAACCTTTTGTGGAATGGAAAGTTCCATGGATGTTAAAGGTTCTTCATGGAACCATCAATGTCAAAAAAGAACTGTTATTTTTATGAGTGTAGTATGTATACATTGAAATCAAATGCAACACACTGCTAACACTGCTCAGAAGACTGTTTTTCCACAGTCCATCACCAGGCGAAGCATGTTTTCAGCGCAAGCTTTCAGGTTTTACGCAACGATCTGTGACGAGTTTATAGTCTCTAGTGAGAGCTGTCTGACTTCATTATGATATCAAATTCACTGCGTGTAAGCAGGATCTCAAAGAAAGAGACAAGAAAGAGAAATACAGACAGAGAAAGAGAGGCAGACCGAAGGACAAAGACAGAGACAGAGAGAGCCACAGGTTCTGCGAGTCAGACGGCTTTTTCATGTGGTGAGATTATAAGAAAGGGTTTTATGACATGCTCACTGGATCTATTTATTTCATTCAGTATTTTATCAACTGGCAAAGACTCAGGTTAAATAAAGTGCTCCAGCCATCTCAGCTGGGTCACAAAAAAAAAAAAAAAAAATGATATAATGTTACAAAAGTTGTTATAAAGTTCTGTTTCAAATAAATACTGTAATACTGAATCCTGAGAAATAAAATGTGTCACTGAAAATTCAGCTTTGATCACAGAAGAAAGTTACATTTTAATATATATACACATAGAAAACAGTTATTTTAAATTGTAATAATATTTCACAATATTTTACTTATAATATATAATTTTATAAATACAGTAATATATATTTTATAAATAAATAAATAATAATAATAATAAAAACACTCAAAACCCCAAACTTTTGAATGGTATAGTGTATAGCTTCTTGCCCTGCTTGAAGGAGATGCAGAGTGCAGGATAATTTTCACAACGTTTTGAAGCAAAAATTCTAGGCTACAACAGGCTTTCAAAAGTCTTGTGAACAAATATTCAGTATGGGTTTTATGGCCTTATTCCATGCAGTGAAATATTTTTTCCACAAACCACGCATAAACATAATTTTCTCAAAACTACAAACTGTTTCAAGCAGGCTACTCACATATTATTGTAGCAGAGTTTGTGCTGAATACAGTGTAATCAGACTTGGAAATGTTAAAAGTAACAGAAATAAGCACAAATGTCAGCGCATGTCAAAACACCTCAGACCCCAGAGGGTTAATTATTATTGTACAGTACTAACAAAACCTGCAGTTAAAGTATTGGGCAGGAATTATGGTTATCCTGATACACATTTGTAAAAGATGAACTGATTCTGTGTGTCCAACAGGGGAATTTCGAAGCTCCCATTATTTCCCCTCAGAAATGCTTTTTCGTTTTTATTGTGCCATTAGAGGAAATTAGTTACGATAATCAAATTGTCTGGTGGGCCTTTCACATTGGTGTATGTCTGTTTTTTTTGTTGTTTTTTTTTGAGTGAGGGCTATATAGATTTCACTCTTAATTCAAATTCAATACTGTTGGCACAGAGCTTGCTATGGCAGCAGATGAAGCACTCTCATTTCAAAAAGCCCTCAAAGTGCTGCCTTAGCAGAAAACAGGAGAAAACACTTACAAAAATGTACTGTGATGGTTCTATGATACAGTGATGGTATGGAAATCAGTGATCAGATAGTATTTGATATATAACATGATACTGAATGATAACCAGATCATTCCTGCTGAGAAAAACAGACACCAAGCTGGTTTGAGCTCGTCTAGTTTGCTAGACTTGTGGCTTACCATCTAAACCAACTGAAAATCATCTAAACCAACAACAACTACAAAAAAATCTAAACCAATTAAAAAACATCTAGACCAATTGAAAACCAGCTAAACCAACCTAAAACCATCTAAACTAATTGAAAATCATCTAGACCAACTAAAAAAACCATCTAAACCAACTGAAAACCATCTAGACCAATTGAAAACCATCTAAACCAACTAAAAAAAACTAAACTAATTGAAAATCATCTAGACCAATTGAAAACCATCTAAACCATCTAAACCAATTGAAAATCATGTAGACCAATTGAAAACCAGCTAAACCAACCTAAAACCATCTGAACTAATTGAAAATCATCTAAACCAACTAAAAAAAACATCTAAACCAACTGAAAACCATCTAAACTAATTGAAAACCATCTAAACCAACTGAAAATTATCTAGACCAATTGAAAACCATCTAAACCAGCTAAAAAAACCTAAACCAATTGAAAATCATCTAGACCAATTGAAAACCATCTAAACCAACTGAAAACCATCTAAACCAATTGAAAATCATGTAGACCAATTGAAAACTAGCTAAACCAACCTAAAACCATCTGAACTAATTGAAAATCATCTAGACCAATTGAAAACCATCTAAACCAACTGAGAAACATCTAAACCAACCATCTAAACCAACTGAAAAATGATCTAAACCAATTGAAAATCATCTAAACCAACTGAAAATCATCTAAACAAACTAAAAAAAACCCCACCTAAACCAACCATCTAAACCAATTGAAAACCATCTAAACCAACTGAAAAACATCTAAACCAACTGAAAACCATCTAAACCAACTGAAAAACCATCTAAACCAACTGAAAATCATCTAAACAAACTAAAAAAAACCCCATCTAAACCAACCATCTAAACCAACTGAAAACCATCTAAACCAACCGAAAACCATCTAAACCAACTGAAAACCATCTAAACCAACCATCTAAACCAACTAAAAAACCATCTAAACCAATCGAAAACCATCTAAACCAACTGAAAAACATCTAAACCAATTGAAAACCATCTAAACCAATTGAAAATCATCTAAACCAACCATTTAAATTGACTGAAAAACATCGAAACCATCTGAAAACCAACTAAACCAACCGAAAACCATCTAAACCAACTGAAAACCATCTAAACCAATCGAAAACCATCTAAACCAACCTAAAACCATCTGAACTAATTGAAAATCATCTAAACCAACTAAAAAAACATCTAAACCAACTGAAAACCATCTAAACTAATTGAAAACCATCTAAACCAATTGAAAATCATCTAGACCAATTGAAAACCAGCTAAACCAACCTAAAACCATCTGAACTAATTGAAAATCATCTAGACCAATTGAAAACCATCTAAACCAACTGAGAAACATCTAAACCAACCATCTAAACCAACTGAAAAACGATCTAAACCAATTGAAAATCATCTAGACCAATTGAAAACCATCTAAACCAACTGAAAAACATCTAAACCAACCATCTAAACCAACTGAAAAACGATCTAAACCAATTGAAAACCATCTAAACCAACTGAAAATCATCTAAACAAACTAAAAAAAACCCCACCTAAACCAACCATCTAAACCAATTGAAAACCATCTAAACCAACTGAAAACCATCTAAACCAACCATTTAAACTGACTGAAAAACATCTAAACCAATTGAAAACCATCTAAACCAACTGAAAAACATCTAAACCAACTGAAAACCATCTAAACCAACTGAAAATCATCTAAACAAACTAAAAAAAAACCATCTAAACCAATTGAAAACCATCTAAACCAACCATTTAAACTGACTGAAAAACATCTAAACCATCTAAACCAACTGAAAACCATCTAAACCAACTGAAAACCATCTAAACCAACCAAAACCATCTAAACCAACTGAAAACCATCTAAACCAACCATCTAAACCAACTGAAAACCATCTAAACCAATCGAAAACCATCTAAACCAAGTGAAAAACATCTAAGCCAATTGAAAACCATCTAAACCAATTGAAAATCATCTAAACCAACCATTTAAATTGACTGAAAAACATCTAAACCAACTGAAAATCATCTAAACCAACTGAAAACCATCTAAACCAACTGAAAATTATCTAAACCAACTGAAAAACATCTAAACCAACAATCTAAACCAACTGAAAATCATCTAAACCAATTGAAAACCATCTAAACCAACCATTTAAATTGACTGAAAAACATCTAAACCAACTGAAAATCATCTAAACCAACTGAAAAACATCTAAACCAACAATCTAAACCAACTGAAAATCATCTAAACCAATTGAAAACCATCTAAACCAACCATTTAAATTGACTGAAAACCACCTAAACCAACTGAAAACCATCTAAACCAACCATTTAAACTGCCTGAAATGCATCTAAACCAATTGAAAACCATCTAAACCAACTAAAAAAAACATCTAAACCAATTGAACTGAAAATCATCTAAACAAACCATCTAAACCAATTGAAAACCATCTAAACCAATTGAAATCATCTAAACCAACCACTTAAACTGCCTGAAACACATCTAAACCAATTGAAAACCATCTAAACCAACTAAAAAAAACATCTAAACCAATTGAAAAACATCTAAACCAACTGAAAACCATCTAAACCAACCATCTAAACCAACTACAAAACATCTAA
This sequence comes from Elopichthys bambusa, assembly GCA_037101425.1. NCBI lineage: Eukaryota > Metazoa > Chordata > Actinopteri > Cypriniformes > Xenocyprididae > Elopichthys > Elopichthys bambusa. The sequence continues at coordinate 29,795,504 of CM074445.1, read as the reverse complement.
ACCAACTGAAAACCATCTAAACCAACTAAAAAAAACATCTAAACCAATTGAAAACCATCTAAACCAACTAAAAAAAACATCTAAACCAATTGAAAAACATCTAAACCAACTGAAAACCATCTAAACCAACCATCTAAACCAACTACAAAACATCTAAACCAACTGAAAACCATCTAAACCAATCTAAAACATTACTAATTAGCAGCTATAATTATCATCATGTTATATAAAGTGGGATCTTTAACGATTCCTGATTTGACAAACTTGTGCTTCTTTGCAGAAAACGAATAATGTATGATGGAGGCATCAGAGTGGAGATTCAAAAGATCCTGCAAGTCTTTAAGACAGGATGAAAACAGTTAAATAAATCAATAAAAGACTGACTTCACTTGATCTTACACTTTGACTTTCATTAGCGGCAGTTTGTAAAGAAAATCTAAATCTCGAACGCCATCAGTATTTCTCTTTACCAGCCTTTTAGTGAGATCAGACTGACATGAAGTCACAGATTTCAGTATAAAGAGAAAGAAGGGAAGGAAAAGAAACAGACCCGGAGAGGGTCAGAAAAAGATATTTAATTAGCGTTGTTCGCTGAAACAAATTGCTCGTACACAGGGTTAGTGATTTGGACAAACTTTAAGTATTCATCTTGATTTGTTTGTGCTCCAGACATGAATGATTCCTCAAATCAGAAGATACTACTCTTTAATTATTTCAAATGCAGAGAAAAATACTTTCAAATTCATAATATTTCTGTCAGACAAACCCCTTTTTAAAAAAAAAAAAAAAAAAAAAACGCCCCGAGGTTATAAATTAATATTTCAATATAAAATTTTTATTGTAATGTTTCAAACACATTTGCATGTTTATGTTCCCAAATATTGGTTAATGTTCACATGACGTAAACAAATGCAATGTTTCATCTTTTTTAGTAAGTGTTTTATTTTGATTTTTAAAACTATTTTATTACATTTATTTAAGTTTTACATATTAATGTATTACACTCTAAGAAAAGTAAGTAAAAATAAGTCAGAATGTACTGTGTTATATTATTTTGAATTACACATTGCATTGTGTTGTGTTTTAGGGTTAATGGAAATGTCCGTAAACTTAACAGATAATGTCCTGGCAGAAAAGCTAACAAACACACCTCTCCTCAACAAACTGCATGATTTGATGGATCCATCATATCTGGAGCACCAAAATATTATGCAGAAAAAAACTGTTTTTTGACACTGATAGTAATAAGAACCATCATTAATAATTGAGCACCAATCCAAATGTATAATAACCGAGCACCAAATCAGCATATTAGAATGATTTCTGAAGGATCATGTGACTCTGAAAACTGCACTGCAAAAAATGATGTTCTTCCTCAGTATTTTTGTCCAGTACAAACATCTAAACATTCTTAAATCAAGATGCATTTACTTGAGAAGCAAAATGACTGAAGATATTAAGTCTTGTTCTCTGAAAAATGTATCAAAATGAAGCGAGTTTTTGCTTAAAAGAAGACAAAATCTGTCAATGGGGTCAGAAAAATCTTGTTTTCACTTTGAATTAAGTTGATTTTTCTGACTTTATTGGCAGATATTTTATCTTGTTTTATCCCTAAACTCACTTTTCATATTTATTCATTTTGCTTCTCAAGTAAATGTATGTTGATTTAAGAATATTTAGATATTTATACTGGAAAACAAGTCAAAAATATTGAGGAAGAACATCATTTTTTTTTTTTTTGCAGTGTAGTAATGCTTTGCCATCACAGGAATAAATGACATTTGAAATAAAAAAATAAAAAACAGTTCTTTTAAAATGTAATAATATCTCACAACATTACAGTATTCCTATAGATGAGTAATATAGATCTGTACCTGCAGGTAGGAGATCCTGTTCTGCACCAGGCTGGAGAGATCTCTGGCCTCCTTCTCTCTCCAATCACCCGCTCCGTCCGCCTGACTGAGCTGCTGCAGGTCTGTCATGATCGTCCTGACAGCACAGAAACACACAAGAGAGACGTGTTAAACCTCCTCCTCTATATCTGACGATGCACTGATGACCAGAGCTTGGTAGTAACTGCTTATATGTAAATCTGGATTACGTAATCAGATACATTTTAAAATATTTGGACTACAGTTACTTTTTTATTGATTACATGATTACATATTATTGACAAAATGGCAGTGAATTATTCATATTTCATTGATTCTCCCTAATCTAACCATTGTATTACGATGTCTTTGGTATAGGCTTTTGTCTTTCAAACACATTCAAATGCACAAATTCATGCCATTTTTGTATTTATGTTATTCCCAAACTTTTTGTAAGCCCAACCTGTTGTCAAAAACATACGCGAGTTTAATCTTAAAACAAGAAAAATATCAGTATCCCTTTAGTTCACGCCTTTATACATAATGCGTTTTAAAAGTATTTTTAATGCATTAATATAGTGTGTACTGTAATTTCATTAATATCATGAAGTTTTGGTCATTAAAGACATTCAATATGATGTTTTTTTTCAATTTGGTATGTTTGCACAAAGCTTACATTAAAAAATAACTTTATAATTGTAAATTATTTCTAATTTGTTTAATTAAAGTTAAGTGAACTTAATTGTTTAAGTACATTATATAAACACCAAGTTTGGCGAACTTAACAATTTAAGTACACTCAATGTGAGCACCAAGTTAAGTGAACTTAAATATACACATTTTGGGAGAGTCCATTAGTCATTTGAATTGAGGGAACGAGTTTATAATCAATTGAGTTCAGTCGACTTATTAGGGTTGTGCCTTGTAATGCACCTAATGCACTAAGCTTGTTATAATATAATATAATTGTTATAATATATTATAATACTTAATGTTACACCTTCAGAAAGTACAATGCACGACAAACAACCAATTTCAGATGTAACAAGGAATCTGCAAATATTATAATGCATGTTAACTTGATTACAATTGTTTATTAAAAGATATAATGCACTACAATGCATTATAATTTTGCTGATAACTTTATAATGCATGATACATAAAGGCTTCAAGTCACCAAAATAGCCTATCTGCCAACAGGGTCAGAAAAATCAACTTAAAACCAGTGGGGTCAGAAAAATCATCTCGTTTCCCCTTGAGTTAAGCAAAAACTCACTTCATTTTAATAAATTTTTTAACGATTAATATCTCAATATGTCATTTTGCTTCTCAAGTAAATGTATCTTGATTTAAGAATGTTTAGATATTTGTACTAGAAAACAGGATGAGCGGCTCTGAGATCTGACTATTGCTCTAATAGGGCTGCGATTACCAGCTTGTTTACAGTTACACAATACATTCACTGCCAGAGAGAGAAAAGGGCATTTAATGTGCCTCGTCATTTCCTTTAGCCTTCGTCTTGATGTATTTTGCAGCATTTTAATGTGAACCGAAGAAAAGAACAGCATGAACATTCAGCACAACATCTTTTTTTGTGTTCTACAGAGGAAATAAAGTACAGGTTTGAAATGAGTAAATGATGATAATTTAAATTTTTGGATGATTCATTACTTTAAATCAAATAATACATCAAAAAGTCGGAATTACAGTTTAGTTTTAGACACTAGTAACGCATGAATTCTGATGATTTGCTAATTCAAACAGATAAGCTTATGCTGAGTTTATGAGGAGTTTAATTATTACTTCATCAATGAGAGACTCCTCAGGGAGCCGTTCGCCCCAACACAGCACGGCATTAAATGTGTATTGAGCGTTTCTCTTTGTCAAAACAGAAAAACAGGTGTGAATGCGCTGATTGACCGCCTGAGAGACGCCGAGATAATGAGATATTGACAGCGTCTCTATCCGTAATTAGTCTAGCGGGTGATAACTCAAAATTAAGTGCTGCTATATTTCTATTATGCCACTATTAGTGTCTGGAGCTGTTTCATAATTGAGAAACTAGAGACGCACATCAACTCTTTATCATCCATCTCCTCAAAAAACAATTCTGAATGTTATGAAACCAGCTGAGAACACGCTCGACTCATATTTCACCCCAAAATCAGAAGAAAATAAAAACCTATTTTAGAGGAGTTTTTTTTTTTGCATTTTGACAATTAATTATATAAATAGTATAGTTTTTGCTGCTTAACATTTTTTTTTTTTTTTTTGTGGAAACGGATACACTACCATTCAAAAGTCTAATACTTTTTTTTAATTAATACTTTTATTCAGCGAGGATGCATTCTATTGATCAAAAGTGACAGTAAAGACATTCATAATGATATAAAAGATTTATATTACAAATGAATGCTGTTCATTTGAACTTTCTATTTATTAAAGAAGCAGCTCCTGAACACTGTTTTCAACATAGATAATAATAATAATCATAATTAATAAGTGAGCACCAATAATAACTGATAATTAAGCAGAAAATCGGCATATTAGAATGATTTCTGAAGGATTATGTGACACTGAAGACTGGAGTAATGATGCTGAAAATTCAGCTTTGATCACAAGAATAAATTTTACTGTATTTTTGATCAAATAAATGCAGTCTTGGTGAGCAGAAGAGACTTATTTCAAAAACATTTATAAATCTTACTCATTCCAAACTTTTAATCGGTCAACTTTTTTGTAATTATTATTTTTCATAATGCTGATTCTAATTAAATTAGTGCAAACCGGACATGTTTGAGTCTATTACAGTAAAAATAATATTATAATGTGTTTTTTAATTAAAGACAATACAGAAAACATGTCCTTTATGACTTCAATAACACATTTTTCTCTTATTTTATTTTTTTGCATTACATTAAAAATAGGCTTCATGTTCTTTATGCAAAATGTAATATACTTTTGACTACAGGGCAAAACATGGTTTGAAAGATTCACAAATAAGATATAAATGATTATTTTAATTGTTTATCCAAGACGATGATAAGGTTAAATGAGAGCAAATGAATTTCAGATGTGAAATGCATGTCATTTTTATTTGTCCTAAAGAATTAAAGGTGATCTCTTTATATTGTAATATAAGTCTCTGGTGTCCCCAGAATGTGTCTGAGAAGTTTCAGCTCAAAATACTTCACAGACCATTTATTATACCATGCTCAAAATGTCCCTTTTTGGTTAAAAAAGCAAAAACATGCCGTTTTTGTGTGTTTTCTTTAAATGCAAATGAGCTGCTGCTCCCCGCCCCCTTTCCAGAAGAAGGCGGAGCCTGTACAGCTCGTGCCTCGAGACTCCGGCAACAATACACAAACCATATGTTTGTTATTTGATTATCATCTGTATCGCGGTTACGCTCACGTGAGGCTGCAGCTTTTCACTATCATGAAAGTTTAGAAAGTTTGCATGCGCATTAAAGCCATAACAGTTTAAACTTCTGATAAATCGTTTTCTGAGTGCACAGAAAGCAGTCAAATACACACAAAGCTCACATAAACACAGTCGGTTTAGTCTGTGAATGTAAACAGCTGTGAAAGAAATCGCATGTGTATAAAAGAAAAACAGAAAATCACTCACTGCTCTTGACTGAATAACTTTAGTAGCTTTAATATGAATACATTTCTTACTTGAATGCTGCTGTTAAATGTTCTGGTGAGAAGATAAACATGGCAGATGGTGTACGGCTCACTCAGGGGAAGAGCTAAGCTAATAGGGCTGTCGGTTGTGGGCGGGGCCTGTTACAATGTGACATCACAATGTATAGCATTTCTGAACAGGAGAGAGACTGTTTCGGATTTACGGCGAAAATAGCAAACGGAGTGGATGGATTTGTGTACACACTGCCGACACACAATTATTTTTATTTGCACAAACATCCAGCCAGAGTCACCTGAGCAATAAAAGAGCAACGTTGAGCAATAGTGTCTGACCTCTGTTGATGACCCAGATCCTGCAGGAGTGCGTCAGTGTGTTTCTGTCTGTCAGTCGGATTGATGTGACTCAGCTTCTGGATCTCGCTGTGAATAAAATACCACAGCTCTTTCACTCCGTTCTCCACCTTCCTCCGCAATTCTTCTTGTTCTCGACCCGGACCAACTAAGAAAGAGAAAGAGAGATTCAAAAGTGCTGTAATTAAGGAATAAGGTCTGAGAAGAGGTGATATAATGTGAAGATAATCACAGCTAAAGGGCCTTAGTACAGAAAAGTATCTAGTATGCAGTTGACTTAGCAGCTATTACTGTTGACATGTGTGTTTTATATAAAAAGATGGCAGGTAGATTTGTAATAGTGTGTGAGTTTTGAAGGAAATTGCAAAAAAAAAAGAAGTTACAATTGCTGTCGATCTCCCCTACAGATTTAGTCTGTCCTCTTTTTGATTCTGTTCTCATTCGTCTCTCACTATTCTGTCTCCATCTTTGGCTCTTATGTAATAAGTTCAGTTCAGTGCTTTTCAAGAAATCCCTCCTGGGTATAATCTCTGCGGGATGGGTGACCCTGAATGAAGGATCTGTTCCAAACCCTAGTGAGCTACCCAGCTGTACACTGCCTACATACAGTCGGCAGCATCCTGATGGAATAAGTAACTTCTCAATAGTTCTCCTCACAGTTAGCATGTTGCCAAACTAAGAACATGATACTCTAATAAGCATAAAAATAGCAATCTCAAATATCAGGTTAAATTATTTTTGTTCGTTTTTATTTTTCTCATCAGTATGTATCTGTATTAAATGAAATGCTAATGAGTTTAATCAAGTAAAGTAACTGAGTTTACTCAAATTAACCAGTTAAAAAGTTTACAAGTTTACAAAATACTCTAGGTTTTCTAGCACATTTTAATCCCTATGTATATGATTCACACTGAGAACAATTGAGGGATTCATACACAACTTTTAAAAAAGGTGAAAACATTCGCTAATGCTTAAGACGGCAACACAATGGATTAAGAGCGGAGGGATGGGGTGTGTACATTTTTCTTATTTAGTTTTAAGATCATATTTTTTTCATTTAGCACTGCCCTTCTGAAGCTACCTAAGATGTTTCCCCCGAAGACAAAATAAGTCCAATCTACCCCGGTCATCCAATTGCAAAAGTTTACACCCCCCGGCTCTTAATGTATTTTCTGCAAGGGGTATGTAAACTTGTGAACAGAGCTGTATATGCACATTCTTATTCCTTAGATTTAAACACATACATACAACTATATCAACAAATGCTGCTCTAGTCTAGGCAAGAATTATTTTAATAAGTACTATCACTATGGCTGTAAATCTCTTCGACTTGACTTCAGGTGCTGTGTAGGTGGGAAGCTCACTAGGGTTTTCTAACAGAGCTGGTTTATCCTCTAATCCATCCTCTCATTACTGCAGAGGTGACCTGAGCGAGACACACAGCATCTATTGGTCTTTTTATAGGGGTCAGAACACCATGTGAAGCAGCACAGGGAGAGAGAGAGAGAGAGAGAGAGAGACTCTTTAAGGATGATTTTTATATATCGGTGAACTCTGGCCCAGGGTGATAATAATGATGTCGGTAGTTATTTTTGGCAGATCCTGCAGCAAGGAAATTTCACCGACCCTGACCCGTTCCCTACCCATGATTATGCATGCGAAGACTTGAATACACACACAAACATTCAAACTCTACCTACACAATGACTCATTTTGTTGTGATTCTGTTAAACCTACATGGATGTCAATCTGCAAGTCTAAGCCAGAATATAAACAGAGCTTATTTTTTCAATGTTAAAGTGCCCCATTATGCTATTTTAAAGGTGCCTCATTTTGTTTTGGAGGTCTCCTACAATAGGTTTACATTCATCTGAGGTCAAAAAACATTTAAATTTCCCATAATATACATTGCAGCATCAACAAAACGGTTTGATCAAGAATCTGATCTCTCTAAGCCCCTCCTTTTTGAGAGCCTACTCTGCTCTGATTGGTCAGACAGTCCAGTCTGTTGGAAACCAAATGCCCATTACCATATCTCAATTTTAGCTCTGGACCTTCCTCATCACTTAAACACACAGTCATATGAAAAGTAACGATGGCGTCGGCTTTATCATATCCATTCCAGCGTTAAAATGGATGCAAAGTGGATTTGCTTTCACAGTAGGGTTGTCAAAAGTACCGGTACTAGTACCAAGTCGGTACTGAAATTTTAAAAATGTGACGATACCAGCATTTCTGCAGTACCGGTAGTATCGAGTATATTTGATATAATCCGCTGATAGACGCCTGCTTTTAAACACTTCCGTGTGTAAGCGCTCGGTGAAGAGCATCAAAGGTTTCTTTTTACAGCATGTTTTTGAAGCGCTGATCATTGTAGCCAATCACAGACAGAGCGTGTGAACACAATGGCCAATCAGAGGCGTTTAATTAGTTTAATTTAATTAGCACACTCGCAAATCCTTTCATTATTACCAACAAACTGTAAACACGATGTAAATAAGAGATTCATTATGCAGTGTAGATGGCTTTTTTAGAGTGTAGATCGAGTGAGCAGGTGCTGAACGTAGCCTAAAGGCCAGAACACACCAAGCTGATGGTCGGACGTTGGACAAAGTCAGGCCATTTTTGAGCGTCGGTCAGCTTAGTTTTTGCGGTGTGTACCGCACTGTTGGTTCTAGTGGAGCCAACTCAGTTTTTGGGCCAACTCAGCATGTTGAATCAGCGTTGGGCTGTTGGTGAGAGAGAGGGGACTCTGATTGGCTGTTCAGTTTAGCAAACGAGTTAAAAGCGTAAGTGATGAAAGCGAGAAAAGAAGTCAAGATGGTACACTGTTATAATTTTACGTCATCTTACCTGAGCATTCCAATGCACAAATATTTTCATAATAACATGAGCCAACTGGAATTAATAAAGTGATCGGCGTGATTGATACTGAAAATGGTAAGCAAGCGCTGCTTTGTTTACGGTTTGTGTATCTGCTGTTCTAGTTTCGGTTCCCCTTTTTGAATGACGAATATAGACTATTGATAGTCGCTTTAGACAGATATTTACTTACATATTACTTACATAATATAACCATAGCAAGAGATGGGGGGAAAAAAAATCTGATACTGTATGTCAAAATAGATGTGCATTAAGTCTAAGAGTGTAAATGCAAACTAATAGACCTGTCAATTGTTCTATGTAATGTATATGTGTTTCTTTGTTTCACATTTTATTACGAATTTTTCACTTGATCTTTTTTATAAACAATGCTTAACATTCAAAGGCAACATGTATTATTTACTTAAAATTATTATTATCATCAAATAGATATAAATACAATTTCAAATAAAATAGTTCCAACAGTTTTTGCTATGGTATCGAAATTGGTACCGAGAACTGTTCATTTTTTACTGGTATTGGTACCGACTACTGGAATTTTGGTACCGTGACAACTCTATTTCGCAGTGCTGAAAACAGCGTCTTCTCGACATATCGACAACACAATCCAAATTCTTCCGGTCTCAGCTACAACTACAGTGTTTGAGGGCGGGGCAAAGCAGACGCTGTTCATGGGCAGCCAATGAAGACCACAGGCTGGCATTATGCAAATTTGTTACAAACCTATGTAGGTTCATGCAGAAAGTGAGCATTTCAGGCAGTTCAGAATCGCTTCTTTCTTTTGGGAGACAATAAATCCACTAATCTGCACTGTGATCTCTGAAACTTTGCAGACCTTTTACAGCCATATTACACACTACATGAAAGGTAATATCCAAAAAAGTATAATGGGACACTTTAAAATACATTCTTGTATTCAATTTTCGCATGCAACTATAAGTATGACATTCATAGGCTGATTCCCCCCTGAATAGTACAAACACTGCGACTCAGTGACCTTATCAAAATCAGCCTGAAACAACAACTCTGGCTCAAATAGGGGTGCGTGTTTGGGTCAGACCTGTTTATCTGACCAATGTAAGACATTGAGTATTTGGTTATGTATGTACAAGGGTTCGGTTAGGGTTTCTGTTTATCTCTTCTCTTGCCTTCTCCAGATAATCTCTGAAAACTGTGGATCTTCTGTTTGGCTCGGCTTAGCTGCTCCTCAAGAGACCGGAGTCTTCCTGACGATATTGGCCCATCCGATTGTCCTTCTGGAATCCTGCAAAACACACACGGTTTGTTAGCGAACACCTTCCGCAGTTTAAAGAGTTTGCAAACAGCGGATCTGTCTGCGTTCTCACGCCGCCTATGAAGAAAGCAATCAGACCGCCAACGCTGCGTAAACAAACCGAGAGCGACACGGAAAACGACAGGCTCCAAACACTGATTCACTGGAGCCTGATTATGAATTGGCCATGAATAAAATAATCATAAACGTCTGCTGTGATGTTCAATAGCGTTTAGTGCGCTGCATAAATTTTCTTCCTACATTCGTCTAAGGCATAATTGCTAATTACAGTTCGACAGTGTTCGTTTCTATTCAGCTGATTTAGATGAAATCACCTCTTAACTAATGCGCATTTGGGAAACTCTGCATGACACAAACAACTGCTCATTTAATATCACATATTATCATATTGATCTTTTATTTTATAACTCAATGTTTACTGAATATTTCCATTTGTTTTTACGGGCGGTAAATGGGTCAATACGCGTCCAAATGTTAAAACCACTGAGTAGATCGCTTATATTATGTATTAATATGGTAATCATACATTAATATTAATACTTCTGCTGCATGCATATGCATGAGGGTATATATGCAAAGGAACAAAGATTAGCGTGGAGAAATCAATAGAGCATGTTAGCACAATTTGCAAGAGTGGAGGAGGGAATACTAATTGATTCAAAAGATGCAAAAAGGGCTTTAATTTTAAAACAAATAACAAAAACAACCAAGAGTGCTGAGAAAACCAACATGCCTCGATACGCAAAAACAACACACTACTGTTCAACTGTTTGGGGTCAGCAAGGCTTTTTTCTTTATGAATAAGACTTATTCTTAAGTCTAGGATTTAATAACCTCATTCTTAGAATTTGGACAAAGTTTCCTTATACAACGGCCCCTATTCTAGTTAGGAGTAACAAGATGGCAGCCGAGAGGAGTAGACAGATTTAATGTATTGGAGTTACATGAACATTCATATATTTTATCATAAATTTTGGATTCCAGACTCCATTTTGGTTTCTCAAGGTTCTTTAAAGGAAGCACATAACCATAAATAAAAAGTAAAAAATGAAGCCCCCTGAGGATGAACTTGGCCTTTTAAGTCCTGAAATGAACAAATAGACATCTGAAAGACGTCTCTATTACTGCAATCTAAAAAAGAAGTTGGTCGAAGTAGGTCATGATAAAGTTCTATCTAGAATCCAGTTAATAATAATAACACCCCAGCAACATGTCAAGACCACCCAGAACACTATAGCTACTGCATATAAATGTGTTAAAAACACCCAGAACACTCTAGAAATCAACACGTTCAAACCACTCAACCACATTTATAATGACTGTAAGCTTAGCATAGACTCCGTTAAGTATCTAGGAAACCAGCAGAGAGGAATTTACAGCACAGCAAGAACGGAAAAAGAGAGAAATCAGTAATCTTGTGGCCCTCGGGTGAAGCTTTTTCCCTTCGGCACCTGAACATTCTTTAGAGATTATACAGGGACCCTATCAGCTCCTTCTGGTACTGTCTGCTAGATACTCAAAACACACTTCAAATAGCGTAGATGTATAATATATTTGTGTAATATAAATGTGGACTATATATATAAATATATGCAAATGTAAATGCCTGACTGAGGACTATTGAATTTAGGTATAAATGAAACATGTTATTAGAATGCAGAAACGCTCAGTTCAATGTAGAGCTGCACATTTAATTGTTAAAAGACGTGATCTCGACTCAAACATCCATGTGATCTCCTAAATGACAACGATTCGGCTCTGTCTATTAAACCTTTGACAAGTACGATCACAGTGAACATTTAAATCTACGTTCGCGCCGCCGCTGATATAGAGAGAGCCGTTGTCATGTATAGATATAAAACAGCTTCACAAAATCTTTTCACAATATCATTATTTCTGTGTTACAAACATTGAAATGATCACAAAAGTACTGGGATAAAAGTTTATAGTTCGGATATAAACACTGATGTAATGGAATGAATCACCTTTTGAAAAAATCTTGGCACTTAAAATAAAAATAAAAATCAATTAAATCATTACACCAGTAGGTGGCAACACATGACTGTTAAAAAATGTATTTGTCATTGAATCATTAATTCGAGATATTCGTTAAAATTCATCCAAGAATGAAAAAAGTGAAGTATTTATGAGTGAGTCATTGAATCATTCATCCAAACTGATTTTTACTGCAGCAATTAACATTTTGTCAGAACCTCTAGTAAATTCCATGTTATTTCGTTTAGTGGTCTGGGAGAATCATGATCTGTATTTTACACAAAAAAATGTTTGATTCTCAATTAATTCAGAATCGTGCAGCTCTAGTTCAATTCCATCTAACGAGTGTGTGACACGAGCACCAGACGGGGCAGAACTTCAGAACTGCTGATGGAGAGCAAAAGAGAGTCTAATACAGGAGGGAACGGCGGCCAAATGACATTACAGCGAGTGAATTACTGTCAGTCACTGCTGCGGCACTCCGAGAGGAAATTACAAGAGTCGCAAGATTAGTCTGGAGACTGAAGCCTGAAGATCACACAGATTTGGCGATGAAAAAGAGGCAAGGAAGACCTGAATACTGCAAAATGATTCGTGAATATGAACAAACCCCTAACCCTACAGTAAGTGTGCTGTTACTTTTTTCACCTGGTGGATGATGAAATAGGTGGAAAAAATCCCACAGACCTACATTGAAGAAGGGACCAGAGCCGTATCTAGAGACCAGAATACACGGGACTCTGTTCAATTGGACAAGCAAGAAAGAATACCATTGCAACTGCATGGCAATATGTTAAAATCACCCAGAACGCCCTAGCAACTGCATATCAATATGTTACAACCATCCATAACACTCCAGCAACTGCATATCAACATGTTAAGACCAATACCCTAGTAACTGCACATAAATGTGTTGAAATCACCCAGATGTCTACAGTAACCACTCAGCAAGTGCATAACAACGTGCTAAAGAACACTCTAGCCAACGCATAACAATGTGGTAAAACAAGCACTCAAAAACACCCTAGCCACTGTATGACAACACCCCGCCAATCATCCTAAATATCATGTCAACACAAAAACTGTGATTGGTCACTTGTGATGTCAGTCAGATGGTCTCTTCCTATCCAAGTGACCAAAATAAGCTGCAATGTGGGCTGACCTTTATGCTGATAGTCAGAAGTCTGGCTACGCATACTAAGAGGAAACGGACAATATTCTTAATCATAAGAGTGCTTTTAGTGCAGGTAAGCTGTTTTCTTTTCCAAGTTTATTGTTTGTGTTCTTGGCAAATGCCACTATGAAGAATGTTTGTGGCAGAATGTTTTCCAGGGCTCGGTGGCAATTTTAATTGCTCATATAATGATATTGACAGAAAGCACACATATCTTCACCCAGCCTGAGGGTGTGGACCGCTGCATCTCGATGAAACAAATGAACGTTATGATGTGTGGAGAAACCGTCATAATAATGCACGGCAGCACACGCGGGCCATTGTCAGAAACCATTCCATTTCTGGAAACATGTTATTGCTTCAAGCATCAATTCCCATGTTAATGTATCTATCCAGTAGTTTTTTTTTTTATCATCACTTTATGATAGTAGTATGTGCATGTATAAATTACATAAAACATAAAAGTGCCTTGTGGCATTTGAACAGTGCTTTGTTGAAGATATTTGTTTAAGAAAAAAGAGAAATGAAGGTCCCCAATGGTGTGAAACAAGTAGAGCAGCAGTACTTGGACATAACATTTTTATACTATATGATTAATGTTGTTGTTATATAAAATATATATTTATATATATATATATATAAACTCATAAATATGCACTCAAACACTCATTCACAAACACTCATTCGCTCGCTCACAAACACTCAGAAACATTCACAAACACACACACACACACAAATACTCACAAACACTCAATCACAAATACGCACTCACTCACACTCACTTTACTCACACACACACAAATACTCACTCACAAACACTCACTCACTCACACACACAAACACTCATTCACAAACACTCACACACACAAACACTCACTCACACACTCAAACACACACACACAAACACTCACTCACATACACTCACTCACTCACTCACAAACACACACACACACACACACACACTCACTCACTCACAAACACACACACACACACACTCACTCACTCACTCACTCACTCACTCACTCACAAACACTCACTCACTCACTCACTCACTCACACAAACACTCACACTCACAAACAAACACACTCACAAACAAACACACGCACACACACTCACACAAACAAACACTCATTCAAACACACACACACAAATACTCACACACTCACTCACTCACTCACTCACTCACAAACACTCAATCACAAATATGCACTCACTCACACTCACTCAACTACTCACTCACACACAAATACTCACACTCACAAACACTCACTCTCACACACACACACACACACACACTCACTCACTCACAAACACACACACACACTCACTCACTCACTCACTCACTCACAAACACACACACACACACACACTCACTCGCTCACTCGCTCACTCACTCACTCGCTCACTCACTCACTCACTCACTCACAAACACTCACTCACTCACACAAACACTCACACTCACAAACAAACACACTCACAAACAAACACACTCACAAACAAACACACACGCACACACTCACACAAACAAACACTCATTCAAACACACACACACAAATACTCACACACACTCACTCACTCACAAACACTCAATCACAAATATGCACTCACTCACACTCACTCAACTACTCACTCACACACAAATACTCACAAACACTCACTCTCACACACACACACACACACACACTCACACTCACACTCACACTCACACTCAAACACTCACACACACAAATACTCACTCACAAACACTCACACACACACACACACTCACTCACACAAACACTCACACACACTCATTCACACACACAAACACTCACACACACAAACACTCACACACACAAACACTCACACTCACACACTCAGTCACACTCACTCACAGTCACACTCACTCACAGTCACACTCACTCACAGTCACACTCACAGTCACACACACAGTCACACTCACAGTCACACACACAGTCACACACACAGTCACACTCACAGTCACACACACACTCACACTCACAGTCACTCACACTCACTCTCACTCTCACTCTCACTCACTCACTCACAAATACTCACACTCACTCACACTCAATCACAAATACGCACTCACACTCACTCAACTACTCACTCACACTCACTCACTCACACACACACACACACACACACACAAATACTCACTCACTCACACTCACTCAACTACTCACTCACTCACACACACACACTCACACTCACTCACACTCACTCACTCACAAACACTCACAAATACTCACACTCACTCACTTACACTCAATCACAAATACGCACTCACTCACACTCACTCAACTACTCACTCACTCACACACACACAAATACTCACTCACTCACACTCACTCAACTACTCACTCACTCACACACACACACACACACAAACACTCACTCACA
>CM074445.1:29554882-29774882 GCA_037101425.1 Elopichthys bambusa | reverse complement strand
TTTTCGAGAAACTATTTGCTTGTGTGTCATGGACAAATGCAGGTTCAGTTTCAAGCACACTTCCTTTACAAAACAGCACTATGGTGGGACTAATACCACTTTAATGCTGTAACCAACACTTTTCACAATTTACTACTTGTGGCAGCCGTAATCTGTAATTATTTCTTGAATTGATTTGTGCAGCCCTACTTCACTGATGATCTTTTTAAAGAGGTGTATTATGCACTTTTACAAAGTGTTGATTTTGTTTTTGGGGTCTACTAGAATCCATTTTCACGATCTACTTTTCATGCTTGAAAATTATGAAAGCCCCTCCTGAAAAGCACAATGTGCTCTGATTGGTCAGCTGGAGCAGTGTGTTGTGATTGGTCAAGCGCTTCAAGCGTGTTTGGGAAATGTCCCGCCCCTTACCATAACCGCAAGTTTCAACACACTACTAACTAACTCAACCAGGCCCTTTTATTTTGCATATGCCTTGGGCGGGAATTATTTAAAAGAGGAATATTGTGACGTGTTTGTTCCCGGAAGAGAAAGCATTATACTGTAGGTCCTCTTTAAGGACAACACTTTCTCCAGGCCAACCAGGTCCTCTGCAAATCTCGACATATCACTTTTTCTCTACCATCCTGTGAGAGTACCACATTTTCCTCTGTCTTCTCTCCTCAGTATAAGCTCTTTATTAATCTTGACTTTCTCCATCAAAATCTCCCTCGTGTCTCTCCTGAACATCCTGCAAAACTCTTCATGCTACAGTTGAGCTCGGAATCACGTGTCACAAATCTGTTCACTGTCTGCACTGCAAGAACTGCATGTGCTTCAATAGAAACAATAGTTATTGAGGGAAAAATGAATATGATTTCAGTATACATCTTGCTTTTTAGCATTTGAATTAAGTTAGGTAATTAAAATTAATAATAAATATCAATTAATAAAAAAAAGTCAAATTTTAATATTAATATTACAGTTATGCATTTAGCAGATGCTTTTATCTAAAGCAAAATATGAGTATTTTATATTCAAATATTAAATATATAATTAAATATAGTAATAATTGAAATTATGTTATATTAATTACATTATATATTAAATTATTATATTAATAATAATAAATATAATTTTAACTTTAAGTCATTCTGCAGTCTTAGACTGTTTTAGCTCAGTTTTGCTCAGAAGAACATGGGATTTTGTTTCTATAGAAGCTCATACGTTTCCATTTCCCTTGTTCTGTTAAGAGCACAAGTGTTGACATTGTATCCAGGGTACAAAACTCACATCAGACAGAATCAGGTCAAATACTGCAAATGTTAGAAAGGGTCTTTAGTGGCAGAGCACACAGCCTTGATATCACAAACCACAGATATAACAGTCAATTTAAACTATAAAAGCACAAAGGATCTTCAAGTTTGCACACTTGCATATGTCAATTTTTGCATGGTTTACGGCAGACAAAAGCACTGAATAACATGTTAAGACTTCAAATTAGGATCAACATACAACCCTGTCAAATGTTATCCTTATATTGTAATCATATGAGTTATACAAGAATACACAAGAATACATGATGTTAACTAACCACATAACATGTATTATATTATTGCTGTATATTACTGCCATATTGACACACTCACCTCTAGCTAATAACAGAATACTTCCTAATTGTCCTAATCCTCATCTTCATGTTGTTCCAATTCCATATGCTGCTTTTTTCTTTGACAAAATTTCAACAGTGAGAAAATAAAGAAACTATAATATAATATATTTGACTACATTTTAAATACATTAAAGCAGGCATTTACCGTAGAGACTGGGCCATGCGCCGCAGGTCTTCATTTTGCTGTTTCAGTCTCTCCAACTTGGTGAGGATCTTCGCAAGCTCACGGCTGGAGCGCGGCGCATGTTCGTTGTCTCTCACCAGATGACCCCCGATATAAAAGAGCAACGTCCCCCATGCCAGCAGGACTAGCGCTATCCAGCGCCAGGAGCCCGTCCATGGACGCATGCTGCCGCCAAACTCCAGTCACAAATGACACACGGGCATGATGGGTCTGCCGATTAAAGTAGAGGTTAAAAGCAAGGCGTCCAAATGTGGAAGGTGAAAAAAGAACTGGTGCGTCTAGGTAAGTACGTCAACACACAGTGGATATTCATGCATTGTGGCTTGTCAAGAAGGCAGATCTTTCATTCTGCTCCTATAGTTGATGATTGTGGTGTTTTTGGCTTTGTAGGTTTCACTGGTGTGTCATTGGCTTTGCTGGGTTCTCTGAATCCATTATTGTCCTGCAGAAAGAAAGAGAGAACGATGTTACAGAAGAGTGGTTCTTAACTGGTCAGTCAGTTAGTGGAGAGCAGAGAAAAACAATGCTGAATGCAAATGCCAGAAGAAAAAAAATTTTAAACAAGAAAAAATAAATAGACTTATCAACCTTTAAAAGAAAGGAGAAAATGCTTCCCATATCCTCTGTTGTCGACATCAAATATTGTGTGTCCAATCAAAACCGTCTGTCTCATTCGTCACTAGACAAATTAGATATGCTATGACATGCCCTCATCCTTAAAATCCAAGAACAAAATGGTGCAGGTAAAATAAAATACAGCCCAGGGTACATTAAATACAGGTTCACTTGTAATAAGGAAAAATATCGTTTGGGTCAACTAAAATGAGTCCAATTTACTGATAATCATGCAAAACTTCTTACTTAAGTGCACTGAAAAGGTATCGAATTCTGAATGATTTACAACAGGTGCATGTGTGTACATAAAATTTGTTCTAGCATGTGTCGTCATGTTAATCTTTTGTGGAAATCCAATGTTGAATTGACCCTCGTTTGTGAAGGAGTCTGGAGTAAAATGATGGCATGACAACAACACTCTACTACAACAACTCTTCCTCTTCTCTAAAGTAGCCCAACATGGGTGACCCCCTTTGTAGTGTGTTCTTGGGGGTGGGGTTTATGTAAATTTTAGGGTTAGTGATGTCACCAGCCTGGGAAGAAGCTCGTTGTAGTCCCTACCAGCCATTTCTTTAAAAGAAAATCTCCCTTTGCACTGAACTTTGAGCGTCGTAACTTTGCAGATGTTGTTTATGCTCAAACAGCAACATTACACACTAACTAAAGTTAAAAAAGTGAAATCATAATCAAGGACCCCTTTAAAAATTACTATATATCTGGGTTAAAATTAACCCAAAATAGGTTGGAAATTAAAAATCAGATACATAATTACTAGAGGCAACAGAAAATAATCAAAAGGTGAACATTTATAAATAAGCAATTTAATAAATGTGTATTATTTAATTGTTATTTATTAAAACTTATTGATAAAAGTTAATTTCCAACCTATTTTAGGTTCATTTTAAGCGAGCAATATAGTGATTTTTAAACAATAGTTGAGTTAAATAAAACTACCCAGCAGGCTGGTCAAACATTTAACCCAACTTTGTCAATTTGAACCCAACTTGGGTTATTTTTTAACCCAACATTAAAACAAGTAGCCTTGTTTTAATGTTGATGAATCTGAATTATTATATAACATTTTGGCTTAACACATGTTATGTTTCCAAGACGAACAGAAATTTATTTTAGTTTATAAAAAAATAAATAAATAATAATAATAAAAAAAATAATAATAATAATATATATATATATATATATACAGTGGGTACGGAAAGTATTCAGACCCCCTCTTTGTTATATTGCAGCCATTTGCTAAAATCATTTAAGTTCATTTTTTTCCTCATTAATGTACACACAGCACCCCATATTGACAGAAAAACACAGAATTGTTGACATTTTTGCAGATTTATTAAAAAAGAAAAACTGAAATATCACACGGTCCTAAGTATTCAGACCCTTTGCTGTGACACTCATATATTTAACTCAGGTGCTGTCCATTTCTTCTGATCATCCTTGAGATGGTTCTATACCTTCATTTGAGTCCAGCTGTGTTTGATTATACTGATTGGACTTGATTAGGAAAGCCACACACCTGTCTATATAAGATCTTACAGCTCACAGTGCATGTCAGAGCAAATGAGAATCATGAGGTCAAAGGAACTGCCTGAAGAGCTCAGAGACTAGATTGTGGCAAGGCACAGACCTGGCCAAGGTTACAAAAAAATTTCTGCTGCACTTAAGGTTCCTAAGAGCACAGTGGCCTCCATAATCCTTAAATGGAAGACGTTAGGGACAACCAGAACCCTTCCTAGAGCTGGCCATCCAGCCAAACTGAGCTATCGGGGGAGAAGAGCCTTGGTGAGAGAGGTAAAGAAGAACCCAAAGATCACTGTAGCTGAGCTCCAGAGATGCAGTCGGGAGATGGGAGAAAGTTGTAGAAAGTCAACCATCACTGCAGCCCTCCACCAGTCGGGGCTTTATGGCAGAGTGGCCCGACGGAAGCCTCTCCTCAGTGCAAGATACATGAAAGCCCGCATGGAGTTTGCTAAAAAACACCTGAAGGACTCCAAGATGCTGAGAAATAAGATTCTCTGGTCTGAAGAGACCAAGATAGAACTTTTTGGCCTTAATTCTAAATGGTATGTGTAGAGAAAACCAGGCACTGCTCATCACCTGTCCAATACAGTCCCAACAGTGAAGCATGGTGGTGGCAGCATCATGCTGTGGGGGTGTTTTTCAGCTGCAGGGACAGGACGACTGGTTGCAATCGAGGGAAAGATGAATGCGGCCAAGTACAGGGATATCCTGGACGAAAACCTTCTCTAGAGTGCCACAATCCAGTCTCTGAGCTCTTCAGGCAGTTCCTTTGACCTCATGATTCTCATTTGCTCTGACATGCACTGTGAGCTGTAAGATCTTATATAGACAGGTGTGTGGCTTTCCTAATCAAGTCCAATCAGTATAATCAAACACAGCTGGACTCAAATGAAGGTATAGAACCATCTCAAGGATGATCAGAAGAAATGGACAGCACCTGAGTTAAATATATGAGTGTCACAGCAAAGGGTCTGAATACTTAGGACCGTGTGATATTTCAGTTTTTCTTTTTTAATAAATCTGCAAAAATGTCAACAATTCTGTGTTTTTCTGTCAATATGGGGTGCTGTGTGTACATTAATGAGGAAAAAAATGAACTTAACTGATTTTAGCAAACGGCTGCAATATAACAAAGAGTGAAAAATACATATACATATATACATATATACATATATATATATATATATATATATATATACATACACACTTTTGTATGATAAACGATGTTGCTGTGTTGGTACACACATCTGAGTCCTGAAACAAAGCCAGCTGAGAATACTGCTATAGAACACAGTCAATGAAGATGAATTGAATACAACTAAAACACAAGAATAAAAATACTGTTCCTCACACTCCTGACGCAGCCCTGCCTCAACACCCGCGGGGATTGATCAAAATGACAATCTCACGATGGTGCAATCTCATGACAGATGTGAGGAGACTCTTAAAACGTCTGGACCCGCTGTTTGTTTGGGAAACACTGTCGCTCCTCACCACGTACATCTGTACTGCACTCAATCTCACGTCTCAACACTTTCCTTCTCACGGATTCAGACTCTGACAGCTAAATCCCCCCTCATTCCCCTAGACATGTCCCCTTGACACATGTTTTGTGGCTAACTGCCATGCTGCCAAACTGACGTGATATGTGCACTGGAATGACCCTAGAAAACCCTGTGTCATCGGTTTCGCTCCAGGAACGAGTGAGAAAGTTGTGTCTACACTGCAACACTGCAAGCAAACACAACTAGAATGTTTGTGTTATAATCAAGAACGCTCACTGCAAGTGCATGACATTGCAAGTGATGTGACAGAACTAGAACGCTCCTTTTATCATCAATAAAGTTGTCTACACTGCAAATGTGCAATGCAACAAAACTAGAAAGTTTCTGTTTTAAAGGGGTTTAGGATATGAGAAATAAAATTGTCTTTGATCTTTTGCCATATATGAGGCCTTTTGTACCATTAAAACAAAGTTTCACAACTTAAAACATCCTCCTCCTTATAAACAAAGTATCAAGCTCCAAAAATGGCTCGTTTTGATATTGTGGGATCTGTGATGTACATTTGCATACGACTGCCTCCAGAACAAGACATCAGCAAATAGTTATATATCATCACACCATAGGCCCCACCCACTAGCAATCAGTCACTTTGTTTCTTCAGCCGGAACCAGGAACACTTCCTATAACACCAGATGTACTCGTTACATCAGAAGAAGAATGGCATCTACGCTAATATTAGTCTTTCTGTTTATCCCGAGGTTTACCGTAGTCAACCGGATCCGGGCCGTATCCAGGTGAGATCGAGGACCTGCGCCTTGACACGACCACAACGCAGCCCTGAAGTATCAGCAGAGATTGAGTCAACTAGATCATCTGTTGTGAAGACCTCATCAACATGACAACCAGTGGCACAGCTCCTCAACAACCGTCCATACCGGCGTGATGAATACGATCCTCATCTGGATGGAACTGAATTAAATACTTTGAATGTTGCGATCCTATCTGACTTATGATAGCAACCCGAGTCGTAACAAAGCACTGTTTGCCAGAGGAGAACTGGCCCCCCGACTAAGCCTGGTTTCTCCAAAGGTTTTTTTTCTCCATTTTAAACACCTGTTTGCCACCTGATGTCACCTGTTGGAGTTTGGGTTCCTTGCCGCTGTTGCCTTTGGTTTGCTTAGTTGGGGACACTTGACAATTGACATTCGATATTCAACAGTGCTTTGATCTGCCTGCATTGACACTATTCTTTAAGAGCTGCTGTGCAGCCAAAATAATGTACCAGTTATCACTGTAAAGCTGCTTTGACACAATCTACATTGTAAAAAGCGCTATATAAATAAAGGTGACTTGACAGCTGACATTTGCCTATGAGTGTCAAAAGCAAATAAAAGCCATTATAATGACTGATGCTGTCTACACTGATACAGTATACAGATGTGTGTTCAGTTTCTGACATTCTCCACGCTCTTGAAAACAGGATGAATGGAAGAGTGAAAGAACGTCCGGTTTAAACTGCTCAATTGTGTCTCTGTACAGACTTCAGAAAGATCCCAAGCATCACAAACAAGTGGATGGTTTATTTTAATGCCCGGATCACGTCAGAGGATTATATGTTTGTTCAGCATTTTGTTTTATAAACAAGACACAGTGTAATAAGGAGTGTGCAAAGAAACTGTTAAAAGATGAAGCGGCCAGCTGTATTGGATCTGACAGCAACTGCCTCACAAACCGTTAGTAAATGATAATGTTTTCAAAAGACTTGTAATAGCGTGTGCAATATTGAGTGGGCGTTGATACGGTTTCCTATTAAGTGACATTAGCCAATCATAACAGTGGCTGTTTACTGACAATGGATCATTTCAGACAGGGTCAGAATAAAGGCTGAAAATAATAGTTTTTTTTGTTTGTTTGTTCGTTTTTGTGTGCAAAAACTTTATTGACCTTTTAAGTAAACCTCAAGGAACATATTTGAATAATAAAAAATTAATGTCATGACTTTTATCAACAAAGCTGACTACACTAAAAGCATGCAAATCTGCAACAAAAGAACTCACCCTCATGTTGTCCCAAACCCGTAAGACCTTCGTTCATCTTCAGAACACAAATTAAGATATTTTTGATAAAATCCAAGGGTATCTGAACCACACATAGGCAGCAACGTCATTGCACATTTTGAGGTCCATTTGAGGTGACTAAAGTGGTTCAACCTTAATGTTATGAAGCGACTAGAATACTTTTTGTGCGTGAAAACAAAACAAAAATAACATCTTTATTTAACAACGGTGGTCATACGCAGTTGACGTGTGTTTATGTCCAAACGCTGACTCAGTATTGGCCGAAGCTGTACACATGTGCACCACGATGCATGCGTGTGATGCTGATGCAGATACAGATGCCAATATTAGCCGCGTTCGGACACCGAAGTGGGTGAACTAACCCTAACCCTTTAACCAATGACGTTTCTACGTTGCACGCATGCAACTCTCATGAAAACACATCTAGAATGTTCCTGTTTCATTCAATAACACTCACTGCAAGTGCATGTTATTGCAACACTGTAAGCAATGTGACAATGCTCTTTTTATAATCAGTAAAGTTGCCTACACTTTAATTGCATAACCATTGCAATACTGCAAGCGAGCAATGCAACGAACTACAACCCTCCTGTTATAAATCAACACAAAAGTATGCAACTCTGAAATACTGCAGGCGAAAACTAGAAACTTCCTGTTATAATCTGCAACACTGCACAAGTGTAATGTAAGAAACTACTCATTTTGTAATGAGCAAAGCTGTCTACACTGAAAACGGCAGTGCAGATAGTTTTGTTGATCGTAAAATGATCATTCATGATTTTGTTGCATCTCACTACCAGAGCATTATAGAGAACTACGACAGCTTTTAATGAATCTTCATTGAACATTAACAGGACATCAGTTTCCATTAAGAGTGAGAAAAAGAGAGAGCTGGAGCAAGAGAAGACAGTGTCTGGGCACTGAGGGATGATATGTCTGCAAACAGTAAAGTTAAAGGAGCTTGTGATTTCATTTTTATCTACAAATTCCCCTGCAGAACATTACAGTTGAGTTATATGAGCTTTCATCCACATTGTTGTACAGTGATCTAAAATTTAAGTCATATCAAATTTTACTGTTATTTCTCAGGTGGGATTCATTAAGAAAGAATTTCACCTACTGATAGTACAAATAATTAGGGGTGTGACAATATATGAAACGAGACAATACATGATATTGGGTTTATGAGAATGAGACGAGATGATAACAATAACAATATTTTTAAGAAATCTTCAATGACAAAATACAGGTGCTGGTCATATAATTAGAATATATCAAAAAGTTGATTTATTTCACTAAATCCATTCAAAAAGTGAAACTTTTATTACACACAGACTGATACATTTCAAATGTTTATTTATTTTAATTTTTATGATTATAACTGACAACTAAGGAAAATCCCAAATTCAGTATCTCAGAGAATTTGAATATTGTGAAAAGGTTCAATATTGAAGACACCTGGTGCCACACTCTAATCAGCTAATTAACTCAAAACACCTGCAAAGGCCTTTAAATGGTCTCTCAGTCTAGTTCTGTAGGCTACACAATCATGGGGAAGACTGCTGACTTGACAGTTGTCCAAAAGACGACCACTGACACCTTGCACAAGGAGGGCAAGACACAAAAGGTCATTGCAAAAGAGGCTGGCTGTTCACAGAGCTCTGTGTCCAAGCACATTAATAGAGAGGCGAAGGGAAGGAAAAGATGTGGTAGAAAAAAAGTGTACAAGCAATAGGGATAACCGCACCCTGGAGAGGATTTTGAAACAAAACCCATTCAAAAATGTGGGGGAGATTAACAAAGAGTGGACTGCACCTGGAGTCAGTGCTTCAAGAACCACTACGCACAGACGTATGCAAGACATGGGTTTCAGCTGTCGCATTTCCTTGAACTCTTGAACAACAGACAGCGTCAGAAGCGTCTCACCTGGGCTAAAGACAAAAAGGACTGGACTGCTGCTGAATGGTCCAAAGTTATGTTCTCTGATTAAAGTAAATTTTGCATTTCCTTTGGAAATCAGGGTCCCAGAGTCTGGAGGAAGAGAGGAGAGGCACACAATCCACGTTGCTTGAGGTCCAGTGTAAAGTTTCCACAGTCAGTGATGGTTTGGGGTGCCATGTCATCTGCTGGTGTTGGTCCACTGTGTTTTATGAGGTCCAAGGTCAACGCAGCCGTATACCAGGAAGTTTTAGAGCACTTCATGCTTCCTGCTGCTGATCAACTTTATGGAGATGCAGATTTCATTTTCCAACAGGACTTGGCACCTGCACACAGTGCCAAAGCTACCAGTACCTGGTTTAAGGACCATGGTATCCCTGTTCTTAACTGGCCAGCAAACTCGCTTGACCTTAACCCCATAGAAAATCTATGGGGTATTGTGAAGAGGAAGATGCGATATGCCAGACCCAACAATGCAGAAGAGCTGAAGGCCACTATCAGAGCAACCTGGGCTCTTATAACACCTGAGCAGTGCCACAGACTGATCGACCCCATGCCACGCCGCATTGCTGCAGTAATTCAGGCAAAAGGAGCCCCAACTAAGTATTGAGTGCTGTACATGCTCATACTTTTCAGTTGGCCAAGATTTCTAAAAATCCTTTCTTTGTATTGGTCTTCAGTAATATTTAAATTATCAAAATTAAAAGAAACAAACATTTGAAATATATCAGTCTGTGTGTAATGAATGAATATAATATACAAGTTTCACTTTTTGAATGGAATTAGTGAAATAAATCAACTTTTTGATGATATTCTAATTATATGACCAGCACCTGTATTTGACTGGAAAAAGAGTGTTTTATTCAAATGAAAGTCACAAAATGGAAAACAATCCAGGGTCATTTTGAAATGTTTTAACAGATCTAGGGCTGTCGCTAATGATTATTTTGGTAATCGAGTAATCGGTTGATTATTTGGATGATTAATCGAGTACTCTGATATTTTCTGTGGTAATAAAACTAGACCTAAGTGAACAATAGTCTTTAAAATGACTGAAAAGCCATTTGTAGCCATGGACCACAAAACCATTCATAAGGGTCAATTTTTTGAAATTGATATTTATACATGGTTTGTTAGGATAGGACAATATTTGGCAGAGAATCTGAGGGTGCAAAAAAAAAAAAAAAAAGTAAATATTGAGAAAACTGCCTTTAACGTTGTCCAAATGAAGTCCTTATCAATGCATATCCACTCAGAAAAATACATTTTTGATATATTTATGGTGGGAAATTTACAAAATATCATTATGGAACATGGAACAAGTTTGGAATTCACCCCTTATTTTCACCTCAACAAGAAATATTGTCAAGTTTTAATATCATGAGATCCCGTCACACTCCTACAAATAATACAAGCCAAGCTGACAGACTGTCACACAGTCATGACGTAAAAAAGAAATCAAAATCTTAATGTCTCTGGTATTGTTGTTCATTATTCATCAGTCAATGCTATTCTCAAGAAGAAAAGAAATCACGATGTTTCAAAAAAACATTTTAATAGCAGTCTCCACCTCTGAAACGACTACTTTGCTGACATAATGAAAAATTAACCTATATCACCACAGCCAATTTTCACAAACCAATCAAATCCTGCTGCACAAAATCAATTCTTGTCCTGATAACACTGAATATCACTCTGAAATGCATCACATAATGGAAGTTCAATGAATGAATGGAGGTATTTATATAGCGCTTTACTATGTACCACTGTACACCCAAAGCGCTTTACAATCTTGATGCAACTATGATGTAAATATGATGCAAACAGAATTTTGTGGCATTTACACTTAAATCCCACCAAACAGAAGTGCTAACTCTGCTAAAACAGCTTCTCACACTTCATCCTCCACTCAGGATTCACTGTTCCAGGGTTTTGACAGGAGGAAATGGGGCTCAATACTCACAAGTGCTGAGCTGTGTTTGTGTTTCAGAACGAATCTGTCTTCTGGATATTCAGTATCAGGGCTGCAGGTTCTTTTATTGTTTCCTCAGTAAAGTGAGGAATAAAGAGCGGTGAGAGCGACTAATGAGACCACAAACACTTTTCCCTCCAACTTTGCCATTTCTGTCAACATGATCAAATTGCATGATCAAAAATTAATGAAACCATTTCTGCTGCATTTATGAGAGAATTTATGTTTTATAACAAGAGAGAAAAAGCATCAGCCAACTGATGGCGAGGAAAAATAGCACAAAAATAAGTAATTTGTTACTTTCTATGTAGGTATTACTTTAAAAAGTAACAATGAATCTGAGAGTCGCTTACAGATGCTACAGTTTTGCATAAACACAAAATATGCCTCAAATTTCCCTTTAAGCTTTATGAACAAATTTTGTGTCTTGTGAATAATTTGTAAAAATAAAGACCCCTCTATGCAAAACGTCTCAGGTTATGTGTATGTAACCATGGTTCCCTGAGAACAGGGAACAAGACACTGCGTTTGAAACGCATTTGGGGAACGTCATCATGTGAACCGGTGTCTGAATGCAAGTATCAAATCTCACCAATCCTATTGGCCCGGCAACAGCCTATGATGTCATTATAGACGCGACCCGGAAGTATAAAGGAGTGCCTAGAAAAGCAGTCAATACCTTATCGTCTGAAGGGACTGTTCAGTAGGCAGCCCCGATGCATGGCAGGTAACGTAGTGTCTCGTTCCCTGTTCTCAGGGAACCATGGTTACATACATAACCTGAGACGTTCACTTTTGAAAGGGAACTCTACACTGCATTTGAAATGCATTTGGGGAATGATATACCCACGCCGCCATGCTTGAGGGGAGTGCATGCCAAAATGGCTAGACAAACGTCAGAACTAGCAGCTTCAACTGAAGTGCCACCCTCCCTACGGGTCAAAATAGGCTGTCAGTGACAGCACTTCCTATGGCCAACAGCCCAAGCTATAAGCCTCAAAGAGGCCTTCCACAGAAGGCCTACCAAGGCCGCTCAAACGCTTCTGGGACCAAACTTCTTTTCCGCAGAAAAGAGGGTACCTCTAAGGGAATGTGGCCAGGGGACCCGAAGGAACCCTAGCCAGTCACTTGTCAGGGGACAGCTTAGCGCCTTTTACCTTCAAATGAGGGGAGTAACACTCTGCTCAATCCTAGGATCTACTCAGCGCTTGATTATTTGAGGAGGCTGTGCACTCTAAAGGAACCCAACAAAGGGGAGTACATTACAAGCCTAGGGGCTGATCCTCAATAGGGAGGCCTCAGAGAGGCCTTCAACCATTGACTAGCTTAGGGTGCTAAGTACTATGCAGGAAAACCCTCAACGAGGGGAGTACAGGCTCAATCTAACAGTTAACCATACTGTAGGCACAAATCATGGAGGTCCAGAAAAAGGGCCAACACAAATTCTACAAGAAGGTAGAAATACATCACAGCAGCCTTGCGAAAAGCCAACATGTGAACTACATGTCAATCTGCTTTAGAACACCCAGATGTGGTGGGCAAAAGCTTAAAGGGCGGCCTGTGAAGGCCACACACCTAGAACAGCTCACTTGCTGATAAGCAAGATCCCACAAACATGAAACTCGTTCAGAAAGAAACAGAGTCAAAACAGCAGATAAGACTGTAGAGTGCCCACATAACAGTCAACCTTAACACAATCCGACAAGCAGTGTACTCAGTAAAAACATTTTTTACTCTTAAAGCAAGAGTACAAACATACACCATCACACTCTGCAGGAGGCCCAAAGAAGGGCCTACGACTTCCAGAAAGAGCGTAGCGTCAGCTCGTGGCAGTGTTCTAAGCTCTAGGGAGCTAAATATGATAACTAAACCCTCCGGTGAGGTTAAATAATTTAACTCGACCCGAGCCACCATTCCACCAGGCAATGGACTCAGTAAAAACACCTTTTACTCTTTAAGTAAGAGCAGAACAAAGCTATACCATCATGTTCTTGAAGGAGGCCCAAATGGGGCCTATAAGACACGTGGCGTCAGCTAGTGGCAATCTCCAAGCTCTAAGGGAGCCATAATTAGAACCAAACTCTCCAGTGAGGTTAACTATTTAGCTCAACCTGAGCTAGATTCTATTCAACACATTCCAACAGGCAATGTACTCAGTAAAATACTTTAAGGAGGAGTATACACTACGCCAACATGCTCCAAAAGAGGTCCAAACAGGACCAATCACCCCAGAAAACACGGGCGCCAGCCGGTGGCAATGTCAAACAAACCAAACATACCACCATGCAATGTACTCAGTAAAATAGAGCGAAACTCAACCCAAGTCAAACAATGTCAGGCGGCCCGAAGGCCGACGCTTAACATAGATCTAACTGAAGTAAAGAGTGCCAATCTCTAATACCAACTCTAGCTATGACCAGAGGAGAAAGCTACTCTACCATATGGTGGCTGAAAAAGGTTTCTCCCTTTCTATTTCTTTTACGCACCCAGAAAAAGCTATACAGGAAAACTACGGTCAATATATTAAAATAAATATAGACCAAACTTCAAACCTGCGGCTCGAAGAACAGAGACATACCATCATAGAAGGATGGAATCTATGGTCCTTTTAAGCCTGAAAGAGCCTCTTCACTATCAAACTAAAAAGCGAGCCACAGAAAACTACATCATGGGCCCAGCCCTCAGTCTGATCGTAAGAAGCACCTGGGTAAAAAATTATTACTCAGGAGGTGAAAAAAGAAAGGAGAGGATAGAAGTAACTACACTCATGAAAAGGAAATCAGTCACCGACGCAGCTGCCGTCCGTAACTGACTTCCTCCCTCAAATCTTTCTTCCTCCTCCTGTCTGTCTGGGCCCAGAATCGGATCAGAGCAGAAAGCAGGTGAAAAAACGCTTCCGCTGATCCAGATCCTTCAGCAGATCAGACTGGTAATGCCTGTAACACTGGCATCGTGTGTGAAGCAGCACCAGTGTGACCCGCCGCCGCATATGCCCTGCCATTTGCACAAACAGCGCCCTCAAACCCTGTCCGTGCATGCTCCTTACCCAGACAGAAAACGCACAGATTATGTGTGTCATCAGGTGTCAAAACCTGGGACACAGATCCACACACTTACTGAAACGTTAGTTAGTACATAGTAAAATCCCTTACCAGATTTGAAGAATCGCAATCAAACAAAACAGTCCCTTCAGACGATAAGGTACTGACTGCTTCTCTAGGCGCTCCTTTATACTTCCGGGTCGCGTCTATAATGCATCATAAACTGTCGCCGGCTAATAGGATTGGTGAGATTTGATACTTGCACCGGTTCACGTGATGACGTTTCCCAAATGCGTTTCAAACGCAGTGTAGAGTTCCCTTTTGAAAGGGAACTATAATAAACAAAAGTAAGTTACACTACCATTCAAAAGTTTTTTAATGTTTGAAAGAAGTCTCTTCTGCTCACAAGGCTGCATTTATTTGATCATAAATATTGTGAAATATTATTACAATTTTAAATTAAAATTTTAAAAATGTAATTTATTCCTGTGATCAAAGCTGAATTTTCAGCATCATTACTCCAGTCTTAAGTGTCACATGATCCTTCAGAAATCATTCTAATATGCTGATTTGCTGCTCAAGAAACATTTCTGATTATTATCAATGTTGAAAACAGTTGTGCAGCTTCATATTTTTGTGGAAACTGTCATACATTTTATTTTTCAGGATTATTTGATGAACAGAAAGTTCAAAAGAAAAGCATTTATTTTAAATAAAAATAATTCTTTATAATTATTTTTAATGTCAGTTATGATCAATTCAATGTATCCTTGCTCAATACAAGTATTAATTTCTTTCAATAATAAATGATTATTATTGTATAAGTGGTGTATTAGTGGTCTTTGCTAAGGCAATTCATATAATGAAAGTTATTCTTTAACATGAAAATAACACATTTTGAAAGTAAAGTGTAATGCACTCATAATTCAATTAAACATCTGAAGCTTCAGACACCTGCAGGTCATGAGATGTTAAAGAAGAGCTGCTGTTCTGTGGACCCTCTGTTCCCATCATGCTTTGCTTTCTCAGTAACGCCTCCTCTGACCTTTCAGACTCAAAGCTTCATCATCTTTATGGCTCCGTGCAACTGTCATTTACCTGTCAATCAATCATAGGAAAGGTCAACGCAAATGACCCGCTCAAACCGAGCGAGCGAGGAACCGACAGAGGGTCGTACATCACACAGTGGTTCCTGCCCCGCAATAAACTTCCCTATAAGCTCTGAATGATGCATGCGTGGCCTCGCGATGAATTATACTTAAGGTCAAAGATTTGACAGATTACAACAGGAACCTTGCAGAACAGATCCTTAGCGTACCACGTAACGGTGTGTGTGTTTGTGTGTGGCTACAACAGTCCAGCAAACAGGAATGACAATCTAGGACAGGACTCTTCTGGGAAAGGCTGGACACAGTTAATCAAACCAGGACACGGGAACAGGGATCTGCCGAGCCACATCAAAACAAGCACACAAAATATGCAATGATCTATTTCTAAATGTGAGTTTTTCCTTAAAAAAAAAAAAAAAATTAAGAAAAATTACTGGGATAGTCTGTAACACAGAAGCTTTTGTATTGGGAGACTAGAAACAGATATTAACCTGTTATAATAAACTATAGAGAATAGGGGGAAAATAAGCAACTCTTAGCAGCTAAATCTAGATAAATGCAGCCAAATTCACTTTTGTCTCATTCTTTGTAATTATAATGATAATGTTTAATAAATACATTATAAATACATTAATACATACATTATATATAATTATTAAATTAAATATATATATATATATATATATATATATTAGATTAATTGATGCTTCCTAATCTAATGATATTTAATAAATATATTTATTAAATATAATTAATTAATTATGTAATTTGAAAAGTGTGAATTATTAATAATGATAATGATGATGATGAGGATAATACGCACTTTGACTTATATAAATATGTATTTATTGACAATCAATACTCATTTTTACCTTTAATAATGATGATGATAATAATAATAATACACCGTTTTCGACTTATATAAATACATTTATTACTACTACTACAAAAACAACAATTTAGTAAAATAAAAATTCTCACTTTTAAACTTACATAAATATGTATATTGACTAATAGTACCAATAACAACAATAATTATTATAATGATAATAATAATTTTAATAATAAAATAATAATCATAGTTATTGTTATATAAACTGATAGCTTCCTAATCTAGAATATCAGTAAAAATACTGATCAAAATGTGACATTTTGAAGTGAGATTTGAAAGCTAAAACAAATTAAAGTGAATTTACAGCAAAATATCAAGGAATTTTAAAGGTACGGCACATTTAAGATAAAAACCAGATCTGACACACATCATCCAGCTTTCAAAAGCCACGGTGAAAAAGAAAGACTTAGAAATCCTCACATTCAACATGTTTTTCATTTCCTTTTATAATGTTAAAGGCTGAAGATGCCCTGGCCTTTAAATTTATGTGTATTCTGTGAGTAAAATCTTTACTGTTGTTTTATTTAGTTCATGCTCACACTGACTGTTTTTCCATTTCTTGAGAAACTGCTGTTTACAACGCACAAGGTCTTCTTCTGAAATCATTCATAAGTGATATCTGAGGAACAGGCATCAGATGAGATCAGATGAGCTGCTGTACCGTATGATCATGTATTAGTGAATTAAACTTCAGGTTCGTAATCTTAAAGTGGCGGAAGGGTTGATTGTTCTGGAGAGTAACTTGAGCCCTGAATCACCATCATGTCCTTGAGCGAGACACTTAACATTTGCTCCAGGGGAAGTGTCCCTGTAGTAAGAGACTGTCAGTCATGTTAGAAAAGACACCATCAGCTAAACGTCAAATAACTCGTGTGGAATGACACATAAATCTATGAAGTTACTGCCGAGGATATTTTGCTGAGTAGAAATATTCTGGTAATGTGACGTGGACACACGTGGACACAAAACACCAGGGTTGTGCATCATTTAGAACTGAACGCGGAATGCCTTTTAAATTCCAATTAAATTCCTGAACTTCAATTCAAATGCAGTGAAGTAGAATTAAAATGAACTGAATTTCAAGAGCAAAAAGGTATTACATTCTTGAAGTTTGAAGGTTTAGATTTATTTATAGATAAAACAGTAGGTAGAATGATAGAACAAAAATGGATGGATGGATACACTCTCACACTCTCTCACACTCTCTCACACTCTCTCACACTCTCTCACGCGCTCACACACGCGCTCACACACGCTCTCTCACACGCTCTCTCACACGCTCTCTCACACGCTCTCTCACACGCTCTCGCTCACGCTCTCACGCACTCTCTCTCACGCACGCTCACACGCACGCTCACACGCACGCTCACACACACGCTCACACACACGCTCACACACACGCTCACACACACGCTCACACACACGCTCACACACACGCTCACACACACGCTCACACACACAGACTCACTCTCGCGCACTCTCGCGCACTCACTCGCACACACAGACACACACAGACTCACACAGACTCACACACAGACTCACACACAGACTCACAGTCTCACACAGACTCACACACAGACTCACACACAGACTCACACACAGACTCACACACAGACTCACACACAGACTCACACACAGACTCACACACAGACTCACACACAGACTCACACACAGACTCACACACAGACTCACAGTCTCACGCGCTCACACACGCGCTCACACACGCGCTCACACACGCGCTCACACACGCGCTCACACACGCGCTCACACACGCGCTCACACACGCGCTCACACACGCGCTCACACGCGCGCTCACACGCTCTCACACACGCTCTCACACACGCTCTCACACACGCTCTCACACACGCTCTCACACACGCTCTCACACACGCTCTCACACACGCTCTCACACACGCTCTCACACACGCTCTCACACACCCTCTCACACAGACTCTCACAGACTCTCACAGACTCTCACACACACTCTCACAGACTCTCACAGACTCTCACAGACTCTCACAGACTCTCACAGACTCTCACACAGACTCACACAGACTCACACAGACTCACACAGACTCTCACAGACTCTCACAGACTCACACAGACTCACACAGACTCACACAGACTCACACAGACTCTCTCTCACACACACACTCTCTCTCACACACACTCTCTCTCTCACACACACTCTCTCTCTCACACACACAGACAAACCCTCTCTCTCACACACACTCTCTCTCACACACAGACTCACACACACAGACTCACACACACAGACTCACACACACAGACTCACACACACAGACTCACACACACAGACACATACACACCCTCTGCTCTGTTGGGAATCTGTTGTTTGTTCAAAGTGTTTTTCAAACAAGGCTTTTAATTTGTACACCAGGGCAAATAATGAGCAGTCAGATTCTTCTCTCCAGCTCTCTTTCATGTATCACTGTCTCTAGTCTGTCTCAGATTCATTAGCATTGTCCAAACATAAAGAACGAGCGGTGCGGCTCCACCTGCTGTGGCCATATGGGCCGTACAGCACAATCCAGTCAAGGTCAAAGAGCTCCGAGTGCAGAAAGCACAGGATTTATCGATCCCTCCTGCTACAGTAGTTCAGGGGCTCAAACCGCTGAAGGTGGAAGCGGCGCTCTGGAGATCCGTCGCGGCTCAAGGACGGGTTCAGACAGGTCACGCAGCTGAAATTGAGACGGAAGATGGTGTGCTTTCATGTGCACTCTCAGCAGAAGGGATTTAAAGTTTCAGGGTTTGGATTAAAAAAAAAAAAAGGGGGGGGGTCCAATAGGAAAGAAAAGACACAAACAGAGTCACTTCACTATCTCAGTTATTTCTCCAAGACAGAAATGAGATTAAATTACCAAATGAGACTTTCTCCAACAACTCTGTTTCAGAAGAGATCTCAACAGTGTCTCAAACTGTACACAGATTTGCCAAGATAAGTCTGCAACAGGGATATAATTAACGAAAACATGACTGTTATTGAAATAAAGCTGAAATAAAACCGAATATAAATATTACTTGAAAGACTTAAACTAAACAACTTGCCTTGCCAATAAACTGAAATAAGTTAATTGGAAGTAAATAAAAACTAAAACTAAAAATGAAATAAAAATAAATTAAATCTAAATACCAATATTTAAAATAAATAAATACAATTACAAAAGCACAATGAAATTACTACAAATTTAACTAAAATTAACATTAAAAATATATATAAAAAATTCATGTTTTTAAAAATAAAATCAAAATATTAATAAAACTATGATAAAACTAAAATAACACTGGTCTGCAATAAAAAGTGAGAGATCTCAATATGAATTATTAAGGATTTATTCCTCCTTTTTTTCCTCTTTAATGAGAAAAAAATATTCAATATTTATAAAATATAATCATTATTTGTTTATATATATATATTTTTATTATTTAACTATATATATATATATATATATATATATATATATACACACACACACACACATTTTATTTATATATATATAAAAAATATAATTTATTTAAGAGTGTCATTGAAGTTTTTATTTCTCTTAATGGAGTTGATCCATCAATGAAACATAACTGAGATCTCCATTAAGTCTCCTAAAATGTAAATATATAAAATGTAATATATATAATATATAAAATAAATGTAATTATTTTAAAAATATACATTTTTGGCTTACAAGAGTATCATTGACAACACTGTTTTATATGGAATAAAAACATTTAAAAGATAACTGACTTTTCCTCACAATTTGAACTTTTTTTCTCGCAATTGCCAGGAAAAAAGTCAGAATTGTGAGATAAAAAGGCGCAATTACCCTTTTTTTATTTTTTATTCCATGGCAGAAACAAGCTTCCATAGTTTTATCAGCTGATCCTTCAAAGAAACACAGCTTAGAACTCTATTAAGACTCATGGATGGATGGATGGATGGATGGATGGATGGAACAACAAATGGAACAACAGATGGAACGACGGATGGAACGACGGAAACAAGCCTAGTTAGTTTTATCAGTCTCCTGAGCAATGAAAGGGGCAAAATCTGAGAAATAAAATGTTCTACTGGGGTTGACTCTTTGCTATTTGACCAATCGTGGACTTATAACACTATATACATACAAAAAACAAGAATAATTCATCATGTCCTTGTTCAAAAGCTCATCTGGTTGACTGTAGTGAGAGTAACTGTTAAACGATCAAGCCGCTTGATCTCCACTGAACTCAAGTGTCTGATATCAAACACACACACACACACAAACATCTGCAGTGAAAGGTCACCCGTGGAGAGCAGTAATTGGACATGCTGTCTTTTTTTAATTACCAGAAATGGACTGCAGGGGACAAACTTGACCTTTACTACCTGTGGAACATAAAGCACAACTGCAGTGCTGCATTCTGCCGCGCGCGTGTCATTCTGCGCGTCTCTCCATTAATGAGCCGCGGTGACAGCTGACCTTTAGCGCTCCACAGGCTGCTGTCACAGCGGGGCAGACCAAAACTCCCATCAGTCATTTACTTAAAACAACACAGAGCAAACAGAGGAGTTACACGCTGGAGGAGATTTATGCAGCTGGGAAAATACATGACAAAACTGCAAAGTCAGATATTTGTACTGTACTTTACATCTCGTACAGCATCATGGTCAAACACTAGCTTTATAAATTGCTGATACTGTCCATAACTTTAACACAAAACGTAGTGAGAATCATTTAACGACAGCATTCCCATCAAAGACTGTTCTTAAAAGTAGGCAGGCAATCTCATCAAGGACAATCCCAAAAAAATGCATTGTGAAAATCTCCTCCTAAACGGTGGATAAGTCTAGAAGAATGGATAGTCTAGAGAAAATTATATAAAAAGTATACTTAAGTATACTAAAATTCAATTTTTGTAAAAAAAATTTATAAAAATAAAATAAAATATATAAATAAAAATAATTAATTAATTAATAAAAATAAATATAGAACAATTAAATTAATAAATATATCATTTAAATGTGCAAATCTAAAAAAAATCTAAAATTCAAGTATCATACATTTATTTTATTTAAATATTATACATTTAAATACATTTAATAAAATAAAAATATACACTACCGTTCAAAAGTTTGGGGTTGGTATGATCTTTTAAAAATATTGAAATAGTATTATTACAATTTAAAAGAACTGTTTTCTTTGTTTCCGCCACTAAATAATAAAAAAAAAGATAATTGTGACTGTTTTTCCTCGCAATTGCAAGTATTTATCATGCAATTCTGACTTTATAACTCACAATTCTGACTTTATATCTCGCAATTCTGACTTTATAACTCACAATTCTGACTTTATATCTCACAATTCTGACTTTATAACTCACAATTCTGACTTTATATCTCACAATTCTGACTTTATATCTCACAATTCTGACTTTGTCATGCAATTCTGACTTTATCACTCACAATTCTGACTTTATCACTCACAATTCTGACTTTATATCTTGCAATTCTGACTTTATAACTCCCAATTTCTGACTATATCTCGCAATTCTGACTTTATAATTCGCAATTGTGCGTTTTATTTCATGGCAGAAACAAGCTTCCATAAATTTTTGTGTGAAAATGTTTTAAACTGTAGTTTATTCCTGTGATCAAAGCTGAATTTTCAGCATCATTACTCCAGTCTTCAGTGTCACATGATCCTTCAGAAATCATTCTGATATGATGATTTGATGCTTAAGAAACATTTCTGGTTATTACCAATGTTAAAACAGTTGTGCTGCTTCATAGTTTTCTAGAAACTGTGATACATTTTTTTCAGGATTCTTTAATGAATAAAAGCCACATGAGCTGATTTGCCTTAAAGGGACAAGAAAGAAATATAATCCAACCCATAAATTCTCATCTCTTAAAAGCTTCCCCAAGCACACGCTCTCTTCCTCAGGGTCTGTAATGATGGGATGAATGTATAAAAGCTGTTTTGAGTGAAGATGCTCATATTGAGCAAAGACTATGTCAAAGTAACAGACTGTAAGTATGAAGACGTAATCTTATTCTCTGGCGCGTTATTAAGACAGAGACAGACAGAGACCCTTATTTCCCCTCATAATCCTCTTAAACAGTTTTCTGACTTTTGCTGTAATATCCTCAGCAGACTGACCTTAGTGAATACAGCAGTTCAATGCAAATCCTCACACTGACTTCCTGTCCTCTAAATACAGCTAAACTCACAACAAAAAGGCTGAATCTCAAGAAACAAGTCACATTTCATCCTATAAATAAATAAATAAATATTTTTAGGAAATATAACTTCACATATGCATCCAATAAAGAAGCTTATTTTTGTCATATTTTACTTTTTTATTCATCGAGATTTCGTTTCTGCAGTTTTTTCCCATGAAAATTTCTTCCCAGATTCTCATGGTAATGCATTTGGATGCTTTACAATTTTTTTGTATTTTTATTTTTTATCTCTCAGTGGTGATTGTCATTAGATTCTCATTACTGGAATTCAACACTGCCATATAAGCACTTCACAATTTAAGTAACACACTTCGTGTCACATTACAGTAATGAAAATGAGATTTGTTCTGTATTACCATAATGACATTTGGGGGGATATATCATGGAAATAATGTCACAATGCAAAAACAAATCTTAATGGTACTGAAATAGGCTTTAATTACTTAAATTACATCCGACCGATTCCATGCAATTATGCTAAAAAAAAAAAATAAAAAATCTAAACTATCATGAAACAAAACAATTTTTGGATACATACAAAACTGCCAAATTTCCCATGTATTGTAATCACTATGATCACAATATGAAATCATCGCTTTAACAGGCTTGTTGTCTTTGCTTAATGGGATAGTTCACCCAAAAATAAAATTCTGTCATCATTTACTCACCCTCATGTTGTTTCAAACCTGTAAGTCTTTCAACTTTTGTCCATCTTCGCAACACAAATGAAGATATTTTTAATGAAATCGGAGCGATTTCTGTCCCTCCATTGACAGCTACGTCTCGTGTTACGCAGCACGTTTGAGCTTCCGCAAGAACCAATGAGGTTCGTTCTCGTGTTACACAGCATGTTTGAGCTTCAGCAAGAACCAATGAGGTTCATTCTCGTGTTACGCAGCACGTTTGAGCTTCCGCAAGAACCAATGAGGTTCATTCTCGTGTTGCACAGCACGTTTGAATTAATAATAATCATTTGTTACATTATATAGCGCTTTTCTGGGTACTCAAAGCGCTTTACATATGGAAGGGAGAATCTCCTCAACCACCACCAATGTGCAGCATCCACCTGGATGATGCGACAGCAGCCATATTACGCCAGAACGCCCACCACACACCAGCTTATTGGTGGAGGAGACAGAATGATGAAGACAATCAGTATATGAGGATGATTAGGAGGCCATGATGGACAGAGGCCAATGAGCAAATTTGGCCAGGATGCCGGGGGTTATACCCCTACTCTGTTCAAAAGCCATCCTGGGATTTTTAATGACCACAGAGAGTCATGACCTTGGTTTAACGTCTCATCTGATGGACGGTGCTTTATTCATTTATTTTTTTTTTACAGTGCAGTGTCCCCGTCACTATACTGGGGTGTTAGGACCCACACAGACCACAGGGTGAGCACCCCCTGCTGGCCTCACTAACACCTAGTTTTCCCAGGAGGCCTCCCACCCAGGTACTGACTAGGCTCAGCCCTGCTTAGCTTCAGTGGGCAACCAGTCTTGGCCTACAGGGTGATATGGCTGCTGGCTGCTAAATTCAATCTGTTCATCATATAAAGAAATGAAAGGGCATAACAGGTCCCCTTTAAAATATTTAATAATTCCTGAATAAAGTTTAATGCTTAGGGTTAAAGGGTTTGTTCAAATCATTAACCATAAATATGTCTAGGCGACACATTTGAGAACATTTTTCATTCCTATGCCACATTTTATATGTTGAGCTGCTGAAGTGACTGTACTTTCTGTACTGGAAGTGGTGTGCATTACTATTCCCTGCCATCCTCGGTGGGTTTTACCCATCTATGAGCTCTGACCCGTCTCTGAGTGATGTATCTCTCAGTGTCATACAGAAAGCTTCCTCATCCTGCCTCTGAGAACATGAGGAGACACACTAGATCTCCTGACAGGTGGCAGCTGAGGCGGTCAGGGGTCACAGGACCTGAGCTGACGGTATTACATGGAGGATTTCCATTCAACAGCCATGAGAAGAACACCAGGATCCAGACCTGAGAGAGACACACATACAAATCGATGGACTACATGCTAGAGAACAAAACTGTGCTCTTCTGTTCAATATACTGCATGAAACCTTGGGTTTGAATTATTCATTTGTTTGTGCTCACAGCTCAGAATAGGTTCAAAACAAATGTTCGGTTATGATATCCATTTTAAACATTTTAGAAACATTATACTCAATCAAGTTTTTTTGATATTTATAATCATATTTACGTTTTGTAAATAATGATGTAAAAACTAGGTTACACTTTTATCATAAATACAGTGGATACTTTTACATACTGCTGTTTTTCTCACTGCTGGTGCTTTGGTGCATTGCATATTTATGCAGAATTTGACAAGAATTTGTATCACAGTTTTAGGATTAAATGTGACTTCTTGTCAGCGCCACCTACTGGTAAACATGTTCTCATCGATTTGTGCATAAAGATGCATTGCTGCGTAGAATAAGATTTGCATACGGTTGTGTGTTTATTTTGTTATTGAGAGGAAAGTGTGCAGCTCATATTTACATATTTATCCAACCGTCGCTCTCAGCAGTGTGGACGGTGTCGGGATGTTCGTTAACAGTAGGCTATATCACTGCAAAGGTATTTCCAACTTCTTTTTACTTCTAAGTAAAGAGTGAAAACCACTGGTGTCGCTAATAAGGGTTTCTGAATTCTACATACATCCCTACAGAATACCCCACAGATCATTTATCATCGCTTCTCAAATTTGCCCCTATTTGGGTGTGAGCAAAAACACTGTTTTTGTGTGTCCCTTTAAATGCAAATTAGCTGCTGCTCCCGACCCCCTTTCCAGAAGAGGGCGGAGCTTTAACAGCTCACGCTTCGGTTGCTCAACAACAACAAAGCTGGAGAATCTCACGCAGCCAAAATGACAAAAGTGTTCATCCTTACATTGTTCAAACCGGAGTCGACACTGATGGAGAGACTCAGGAAGAAGTTACAACTTAGAAGTTACAAACTGGAAGTTTTTTGAATGGTTAGTGGATAAATTTATGTAGTTGCTGTGCAGTTGATTTAACTCATCGACTAGCATGTTAATCTTTTGTGCAAATCTAGTGTTGAATTGACCCTCGTTTGTAAAGCAGTCCAACATGACCTCACCCCCTTTGTTGCATGTTCTCGGGGGTGGGGTTCATGTAAATTTTAGGGTTAGTGATGTCACCAACCCAGGAAGAAGCTTGTTGTAGTCCCTACCCTACATCTCCCTTTGCATTTAACTTTGAGCGTCGTAACTTTGCAGATGTTGTTTATGCTCAGACAGCAACATTACACAATAAAAAGTGAAATCATAATCAAGGACCCCTTTAATAACTGAAAATGCAGGACAGTAAAAACACTAACAGATTCCCATATACTGTATCTCCTGTTCTTGGCCTCTAACAGTGCACAAATCAAATGATATTACAGAAAACAAGAGAAAGACAGATCCTGTTTTGTCGGAGGCTGTTAAAAACAAACAGCAACAAAACCTGCAGAACCTCGTAATGAAACTCATCCGTTGCCAAAATACGATTTACTCCATCCTCAAAATAAGCCAACTCAACGTACAACGAGCCACCTTCAACAGAATTACCCATGAACGCCATTTCCTCCCCAGAGAAACATCTAATAAAAAAAAAAAAAAGTCCCTTAAGTGATTCCCAAATGTTATTGGAGTTTTCTGGAAGGCTGCCCTGTGAGGGCGACTGGATGGGTCACACATAAAACGAAGGCAGATTGAAAAATCACGCGAATGAAGAACAATGAGGGTGTTCGAGCAAAAAGTGCTGGTTTTGCGATTTCACTTCTAGGAGTTAGGCCAAATTCCTGTACAGCATATGAGTTTGTGAACTATTTAAAGCTACTTGACGCTGGTTCGATTTTTAGAACCTGAATGATTCCCGTGGGCATGAATGCGGAGCAGAAACTCAATTCAGGGTTTCTTTAAAGGGAATGAACGTGTGCCATGTGCGATGTCACTAATGATACGCTGCTGTGCATCCGTCAGGCGTCTGCGTGACAGGTTTGACTGACAGTGACGCAGTTCTCCGCCAGACGTGCATCCCGCACGCCCTCGTGATTGATGATGTTTATTTATATCAAAACCTCTACAGTTTGACACGACCACACACCGTCCCTCAGCCACAGTGATTGATGCAAGGCTGGTGATTTTCATTTGTTCATCTGGAAAAAAAATCTGATGGAGCAGAATTTAAAGAGGTCATGTAATGGAAAGCAGGAATTTTGAGGCTCTTTTGAAATAAGGGTTTAATATTCCACATAAACACACTCCAACGTCCTTCCCAGTCCACCCAGTAGATTTATTGAAACTGAAAAGCAAAATGGCTGGGAAAAAAAAGAAAAAAAAAAGTATAATATATATATATATATATATATATATATATATATATATATATATGTCAATGACGTGACGGGACATTTTTTTGTCCAAAGGCCTTAATAATAATAAAAAACAAAGATATGACATCCGAAGTATGTAAGGTAGTACAACTAGATCTCTTTTATTGAATGCAAAAGGTTTTAATTATATTTTGCTACATATAAAAGTATTTTAAAGATTTTGAAGTGTCAAAAGATCATTCGGTTTAACCGTCCAAAGGCCAATACAGCCATTTCATTTGTGACTAAAATATCTTAAAATGTAATAAATGTGTATATTTTTTTTTATTCTGGCATGATTTTATAACATCATATATCAACATAATTTCAATACCATTTTGCACTATGTGTAGAAGTCGTTGCTTAGTTGTGAGAAAGAATGTCCGGAAAAATGAATTTCATTGATGTCATTCGGAGTAACCAATATAAAGGGACCATTTTGGATCAAGTCATTCAGGTCAGTATCATGTGACAGGATGTGACATCATTCAGACACCTGCAAAGGACCACATGGTCAGGAAGCAAAGTAACTAACTCTATTTGAAAAATTCATGTTTTCACTTGATCATATGCATGTCCCGAAACATGAGGTCATTTGGTGTAACCGCTATAAAACATGGAAAATGTTGTAATATTTTAAAAACTTGTACTAAATATAAAATATTTGACTGTCCTTTTGTTAACTGGCTAGCTAGAAAGCTAACTAACTAGCTAGCTAGATATCAGCCTGTTAGCATTGTTTGAAAATATCGCCATTCGGTATAATCAAAACTGTCATTCAGTAAAACCGAAATTTAGTGAGAATAAGTGTTGAAAAATGTTGCATCATTTACAAAAAAAAAAAAAAAACTACTGTCAAAAGATTATAATCATTAAGATTTTTTTTATTTATTTGAAAAAAGTCTCTTCTGCTCACCAAGGCTGCATTTATTTGATCAAAAATACAGTAAAAACATATTGTAAAATATTTTTGCAATTCAAAATAACTGTTTTTATGTGAATATAGTGTAAAATGTAATTTATTCCTGAAAATTTTCAGCATCATTACTCCAGTCTTCAGTGTCACATGATCCTTCAGAAATCATTCTGATATGATGTTTTGGTAGGATAAAAATGGTTTCACAACCTTTTTTATAACAGTTGTGTTATCTGTAATTAGCACAACTACATTTACATTAGTTACAAATAATGATACAGTAGTAAAAACAGCCTGTGTTACAAAGAACTGGTAAAAAAAGGTCACATGAAGTAAGTGCAACTAAATTATGACTGTTTTTGCTGCAAAAAAAACCTTGTGTAACATAATAAGCGGACTTCAGTGAGATAAGAAGCTACACAAGTGGAGAAAATGGCTTTTTAAATCAGTAGGTGTTCTGAAGACAAACTCCAGGCTACAGTAGAGTGTGTTCTCGCCTACACGCTCGCTCAAATAATTAAGAAATATCAACTTAAACACAGCACTGACTGAACACTCGAATCCAGCCGTCCACTCACTGACAGCCTGTTCACCCACACATGTAGTTAGTATTCACATAGATCTCAACACGCTAACTGAAGAAACACTGAAGCCTGATGCAACATGGACACGCAAATGGTGTTGACTGACAATATGTTAATGGCAGGTGAAAGTGTGTGGAGATGAATCTGATTTTTTTTTTTTTTTTTTTTTAAAGAGCTCTGGGATTTTACATGAAATTCTGGTAAACTGGCCGAGTGGTATGACAGTGACCAAATCATTTTTTTGCAAAC
The DNA here is from genome assembly GCA_037101425.1 of Elopichthys bambusa. NCBI lineage: Eukaryota > Metazoa > Chordata > Actinopteri > Cypriniformes > Xenocyprididae > Elopichthys > Elopichthys bambusa. The sequence continues at coordinate 29,745,963 of CM074445.1, read as the reverse complement.
AATATATAATACTAACTAACTAACTAACTAACTAATTTTACATAACAATAATAATAATCATAATAATAGTAATAGTAGTAGTAGTAGTAGTAGTAGTAATAGTAAATAAATACATTTTTTATACAATAATTATTATTTTTATCATTAGTATTATTATACACATCTGGCCAAATATATAAAAGTGCTTCCAAAAACAAATAAAAAAAAGAAACAAAAAATACTATTTATTTATTTATTTAATTCACTGGATCATTCAAAAATAGGCATAATAACAAATACATTTTTTCATTGCATTTCCAACAAAAATAACTATATTGTGATTTATTCTGTTTCCATGACACAAGCTTTTGGTCCTCCCGCCCACTTGAGTGGAAGCCTGGAGGTTTCGGTCTCGATCAGATATGCTTGTGCACACGTGTGTACAGTATATGAGTATTTGTGGATGGATTCTGCAGAAACTGACAAAGAGGGAAGGACCAGGAGCCCGAATAACATTCACGGCGGGTTAGACGAGTGCATGTAAACAAAGGTATGTAAGGGTGTGTGGAGGGGAAGAGGACAAACAGACCTTCCTCTTGCCTCCATGTGTCTTGATTTGTCTTCAGGATTCGGAGTAACTAACTGAAAGCAGCGATACTAGAAACCCTTGACCCTACAGATGGAACCAAAAATCGACATGAAATGTAAGTTGTACTAGTCTTTTCTTTACAATTGTGACGTATATTTGAGTGAAACAGCTTCTCAAACAAGAACAAATGTAGGGCGGGGCTTGAGTTTGCTTGTGGTTTGCTATTGGTGGATCTCATCACATCGACAGGTTGGCCCGCCCTCGTCATCAGAGAAGAGAAGAGATGTCACTGAGAGAGGGAGGGGAAGATATTTTGATGAAAGATTACAAGGCACATGAATTAATGCGCATCGATAAATCATTTATAATAAATACTGCAGTATTCCGTAAAATAATAAGTATTGTCAATTTTGATTTCATGGTGACTTTAAAGGTGATTTTTCATCTTTTAGGAGCTTGATGGCCCCAATTCCCATAATGAGAAATTCTGTAAAACTCTTTTAGAGTTGCCCAGTAAAACTAAAGTCATACAGAGTCATCTCGGATGACAATCCCTTCGGTTCTCCAGTGTGGTCTGGACTTGCGTGGTCTGGGTCTCTAACACACAGATAACAAGCCGCCCACCATCCTCACAGGCCGCTGGAGAACTTCCTCCACGACTCCTCTGCTCAGAGTAATGGAGTCATTAGGAGAGACTGCCATGCAAAGAGCGGCGGACGCAAGAGAAGGTGAAGAGGCTGTCAGTTTAAACAATGATCTTCCTTTAAAGCCTCTCCACTCAACTTATATTGTGCTGGCAGTCAGAAACTCATACAGGCACATCCACAGACCAACTGAAAGTATTTTGGTACCAAGTCAATACTAAAAAAAATACAGTGTCTGTAATACTAAGAATAGAAACAAGCTGATATTCGGTAATGCGGTATAGCTCTTTAAACATGCACTATTGTGTTGATCTTAAAGGATTAGTTCACTTCAGAATTAAAATTTCCTGAAAGAAAAGAAAAGAAATGAAGGATTTTGAGGAAAACATTCCAGGATTTTTTCTCCATATAGTGGACTTCACTGGGGTTCAACGGGTTGAAGGTCCAAATGTCAGTTTCAGTGCAGCTTCAAAGAGCTCTACATGATCCCAGACGAGGAATAAGAGTCTTATCTAGAGAAACCATCTGTAATTTTCTAAAAAGAAAAAAGAATGATATACTTTTTCACCACAAATACTCGTCTTGCTCTGCGCCACGCATTACGTAATCACACTGGAAAGGTCATACATGACATCTCAGATATAAGATCATCCCACATCATTGCTTTACCTTTTTTTTTTTTTCTTGTAAAGGCCATTTTGCTTAATCTTTGCATGTTCGCTTTGTAAACACTGGATCGGTACTTTCGCCTACGTCACGCGTGACCTTTCCAACGTGATTACGTAATGCGTGACGCATCGCAGAGCAAGATGCGCATTTGTGGTTAAAAAGTATATCAGTTTATATTTATATTTTTAGAAAATGGCTGATTGTTTCGCTAGATAAGACTCTTATTCCTCGTCTGGGATCGTGTAGAGCTCTTTGAAGCTGCACTGAAACTGACATTTGGACCTTCAACCTGTTGAACCCCAGTGAAGTCCACTATATGGAGAAAAATCCTGGAATGTTTTCCTCAAAAACCTTAATTTCCTTTCGACTGAAGGAAGAAAGACAAACATCTTGGATGACATGGGGGTGAGTAAATTATCAGGAAATTTTAATTCTGAAGTGAACTAATTCTTTAACTTCAAAATACTACACATATTCAACAAAACCTATTAACCAATACTCATTCTGAATGCTCTGAAGATTCATTTCTATCAACGAGTCAAAGATTCACAACACTTGTAAACGCAACCCTTGCTAAAATAAATAAATAAATGTGTATACAATATGTAACTTCATATGTGTACCACTTAAGTTTAGGTATTGGGTCGGATTAATAGATGTAGAATATGGTCATGCAGAATATGGCATTAATATGTGCTTTATAAGTACTAATAAACAGCCAATATGCAAGCTAATAAGCAACTAGTTAAAAGTGAGAATTGTTCCCAATATTACAGTTTTCTCTGTGATTTTGCTTAAAAATGAACTAAAACATGTCATTAAAAACAAAGTTTGTTTACCTCTCAACCTGATTTGTAATGCATTACAATACAGTGAAAGTGCTTCAGCAATTATCAAAATATGAAAATCTAACACCAGTCGAGTGCTGATTGACAGACAGCTGTTTTCAATCACTCACATGCATGTGTGTTCTCTGTGAAGAAAAGTTGAGATTAATTCTTAACTTTACTACTATAGTCTACTATAAACAAACACAAAGTTAGGCCGAAAAACACAAAAAGGAACTCTACTTTTCCAAATAAACACATATACATAGACTTTCAAGCATACTCTGTTCTGCTTTGCATTAAACGTCCGTTTTTCTGCTGTAACTCTCTCACACTCACTCTCTAGTGAAGGTGATGCCGTATCTAAGGTTACGCGGCACACAGCGCGCATACCGATGCGACTCTTATCTGAGCGGACGGCGGCACAGCACAAGTCGACGTGTTTTTGCTCAGGATTCAGCGGGGGTAAGACGCAGCGCAGCAGAATGTCAACGAGTCCACTGCAGCATCCACCAAACCCAGATGCACGTCTGACATCAAGACACTCTCTCACTCTCTGACCTGCAGATGGACTGGAAAGGCAAAACTAAACATGTACTGTAACATTCAAGCCATAGAAATATCATCTACACTACAATAGTACATGAGCTCATAAGATTCGAGCTTGATTTAATGCATCAATGCATTCAGAAATGCTTCAGAACACAATTCATAATGCAATGCAAGTATGCTTTGTATCCTCTTTGTATTCTCTGTGTTTCCTTCCACCTACAATCGAAAAAATGCTTCTTCCAGTCTAAGCAGTAATTTGCCTCATTGTTAAACTGGAAGTTGTTCTTGTGTCTCTAAGCACTGGAGGAGGCAGCTCGGAAATCTTAGAAATTTCTTATTAAGCAGCTGGACGACCTGTATCAGAATCTCTCTCTCTCTGTCTGTCTGTGTATCTCTCGCTCATACTCGGCCCACACACTGATGTCTGAGTCACTAACAACTGGAATTAGAAGCATTTCTTCCATTGCTCAACATAGAGAGAATGAGACAGGAGAGAACGACAGCTCTGACAGCTAAAGATGCACCTCAGGGCAACAAGATCAACCCTGAAATAAATTCAAAAAAAAAAAAAAAAACATTTATTTACAGGCAGATTATACATTAACATAAGACACAGACACACACACACACACCACAGAGTCAAACATGTGTCTTTTTAGGGGAGATTAGCAAGTGAAAGTGTAATTATATGAACTATTTCCACTGTATTTCCACTAAACAGCCCAATTAAGGCACAAAATATAAGATTTTTGGAATAAAATATCCAAAAACCACTAGGACAATGTTATATATTTTGTTGACTTGCCTACTTACATTATCCTAAATGTTTCCAATCATGTTTAAATCCAGAGAAATCATCAGTTTAACCAGTGTAACGTCCCGTGTCATTGCGTTGCCTGTCAATGACTGTACACGTGCTGGTCATATAATTAGAATATCATCAAAAAGTTGATTTATTTCACTAATTCCATTCAAAAAGTGACACTTGTATATTATATTCATTCATTGCACACAGACTGATATATTTCAAATGTTTGTTTCTTTTAATTTTGATGATTATAACTGACAACTAAGGAAAATCCCAAATTCAGTATCTCAGAAAATTAGAATATTACTGAAGACCAATACAAAGAAAGGATTTTTAGAAATCTTGGCCAACTGAAAAGTATGAACATGAAAAGTATGAGCATGTACAGCACTCAATACTTAGTTGGGGCTCCTTTTGCCTGAATTACTGCAGCAATGCAGCGTGGCATGGAGTCGATCAGTCTGTGGCACTGCTCAGGTGTTATAAGAGCCCAGGTTGCTCTGATAGTGGCCTTCAGATCTTCCTCTTCACAATACCCCATAGATTTTCTATGGGGTTAAGGTCAAGCGAATTTGCTGGCAAATTAAGAACAGGGATAACATGGTCCTTAAACCAGGTACTGGTAGCTTTGGCACTGTGTGAAATCTGCATCTTCATAAAGTTGGTCAGCAGCAGGAAGCATGAAGTGCTCTAAAACTTCCTGGTATATGACTGCGTTGACCTTGGACTTCAGAAAACACAGTGGACCAACACCAGCAGATGACATGGCACCCCAAACCATCACTGACTGTGGAAACTTTACACTGGACCTCAAGCAACGTGGATTGTGTGCCTCTCCTCTCTTCCTCCAGACTCTGGGATTTCCAAAGGAAATGCAAAATTTACTTTCATCAGAGAACATAACTTTGGACCACTCAGCAGCAGTCCAGTCCTTTTTGTGTTTAGCCCAGGCGAGACGCTTCTGACGCTGTCTGTTGTTCAAGAGTGGCTTGACACAAGGAATGCGACAGCTGAAACCCATGTCTTGCATACGTCTGTGCGTAGTGGTTCTTGAAGCACTGACTCCAGCTGCAGTCCATTCTTTGTGAATCTCCCCCACATTTTTGAATGGGTTTTGTTTCACAATCCTCTCCAGGGTGCGGTTATCCCTATTGCTTGTACACTTTTTTCTACCACATCTTTTCCTTTCCTTCGCCTCTCTATTAATGTGCTTGGACACAGAGCTCTGTGAACAGCCAGCCTCTTTTGCAATGACCTTTTGTGTCTTGCCCTCCTTGTGCAAGGTGTCAGTGGTTGTCTTCTGGACAACTGTCAAGTCAGCAGTCTTCCCCATGATTGTGTAGCCTACAGAACTAGACTGAGAGACCATTTAAAGGCCTTTGCAGGTGTTTTGAGTTAATTAGCTGATTAGAGTGTGGCACCAGGTGTCTTCAATATCGAACCTTTTCACAATATTCAAATTTTCTAAAATACTGAATTTGGGATTTTCCTTAGTTGTCAGTTATAATCATCAGAATTCAAAGAAATAAACATTTGAAATATATCAGTTTGTGTGTAATGAATGAATATAATATACAAGTTTCACTTTTTGAATGGAATTAGTGAAATAAATCAACTTTTTGATGATATTCTAATTATATGACCAGCACCTGTAATATGTGTTTTATTAGACAGGTGAGCAACTGTTTGGATACCTTTATTGACAGAAAACTAATAATTGTTATTATTATATTGTTATATCACACTTTATTAGGGCTGCAACTAACGATTATTTTGATAATCGATTAGTTGGCTGATTATTTTTTTCGATTAATACGATAATCCTCTTTTTTTATTGACAAAAAAAAAAAAAAACACTACTGCACATCCTACCCAATGTACTTAAAACAAATGTGCCAATTGAATGCTATGAAAACATACAGTGCTTAATTTATTAGACTAGGCTACTTGTCATAATAAAGAGAGAACACATTTCAGGGATCAATCAAAAACTTGTTTAAAACTAAAAATGTTATTGCCATTTATTAGGCAAATAACAAACTGAAACAACTAAATAGTCATTATCCATACATAATATCCAAAAAACTTAATAACAGTCTCTGTTGTTATTGACTGTAATTGGGCATCTGAGGGGGGGAAAAACTATAAAGTGCTTTACTTTTTTTCTGCCTTTCTTGTAAAACAGTAGAATAGAAAATTCATGAATAACAACAATAATTATATTGTAGCATTAGAAATACTGCTGTAACTAAAGAGCTTTACACATAGGATTAACCATTACAGAAACATGAAAAATGATTTTGGTAATCACCAATATAATAGGCTAGTTTAGCAGCTGTGGCATAGACATTACATTGGGTGGCAGAGGTCTAATAAATTTGTTATGCACTGTATAGTGAATATAGTTTAAATCTCTACATTAAAAATTAAGGTAGTAATAAAGATAATAAAGAAACGTTAACATGTTGTTATCCCTTTACAGTTATTACTCTCATAAAATACTTAAATAACATGTTGACTTTTAAATCTAAATTTTACTTTAAACAATAGATATTTCAGCAAAATGAGTATTTTTGCGCTGAATATCCCTCTCTACCGCCTTCCATCTGTCTGACGCGGGTGCGCGCGCCGGCGCTCGTTCAGTAAAGTTTGAAGTTTAAAAGACTGTCAGGACGAACATTTATGCAAAATGGAAATGTTCGCGTGAATTTGTAACATGTTTGTTACAGATAAGGATATAGCTGTAGAATGAACGTTTTGCACTGAGGACGCACATGCATCTGTCAAAGCACCTGCAGGGCAAGCCAATACGCTAATGCATTAGCTTGAAGCTTAAAATAAAGAATTCTCATGTTTTGGGCAGCTTTGATCACGTACCTTTCCTGCAGCAGCTCACTCGGTTTTCTCCACTATTTCTAGATGCATTTTTGTCCAGTGAAATGTGTTATTTAGTGCAGTAATTTGACGCGACTGACAGAAGTTTTTTTGTGCACGGTGGGCAGACCCAACTAATCGATAATGAGAATCGTTGTCGATGATTTTCATTATCGATTATTATCGATTTTATCGAATAGTTGTTGCAGCCCTAGACTTTATAACTTGCAAATTTGATTTTATCTCACAATTTTTTTTATTTCATGGCGGAAACAAGCTTCCATATGTAGTAACAGTAAGCAAGTCAACGGTAAGTCAACATTTGAACCACTTTACAGATTTTTCTTTACTTACATTTAAAAGTGTAATCTGCCAATGTCTCTTTCTCTCTCTCTCTCAAAAAAAAAAAAAATCCTGTCATCACCGGCACGCAATGAATTCTGGGCTAGGCTGTGAAGGATTCATCTGGGAAAATGAAGTATGCATTTCAAGGCCACGTTTGAAGGAGGCTTCGAATTGGGACGGTCTTCATCAAGCCGCCCTGACGCAATTTGCCTTTGAATGCAGCCCCTGAATTGGGATGCAGCGTTTATTCTGAATTAACCATAAGAACGCTACACCAACTCCCTACCTACACGCTGAAGCAAGCTAATCAAAAACAAACCATCCCCCCCAGAAAAGATGGAGTCTTTCACCATATCTCAGCGCATTTACTTCAATTTACGCCTAGACACACAACATTAGTCAAGAGGTCTGCGAGACCGGCCTCTCTCTGTATGTGATCAGCGTTTAATGTAGACGAGAGCCAATCAGATCATCCCACTCAGTATGTATCCAGCGTGTGTGCAGCTGCGGAGAGCGTCGCTACCCATCAGCCCTTATGGATGTGCCTGTCACCTGTAATTGGACTCTATTTAGCATTGTTTTCTACTCTAAGAAACACCAGGTGTCATACATCTTAGTGTTTTGCTTTCTCTCGCCGTCTCAGACTGTTGCTTTTTTCCTCATCTTTCTGCTTCCTGCTCAAATAAACAGGATAATAAATAACAATTCATGAAAAGGGTGGCATTTCAAGACAGATCTTAATATTTAGACTTTGGCTGTTTTTTTTTTGTTGGTTTTTTTTGAGAACCGGTTCTCATTTATAAACGGTTCACTTCAAGGTTATTATAGTTAACTAAAACTACAGTAAAACCATAAAAAAAAACCATTTTTTATTATTAGAAACAAAATCAATGTTAACTGCAATAAATAAAATATCCTAAACTTACTTAGATTTAGTAAAAATTAGAAATGTAAGTACCAAATCTAAAAACTATATAGATATATTAAAAACAAACAAACAAAAAAAACTAAAAATGACAAAAACACAACAAAATTACTAAAACAAAACCAAAATTAAAATTGAAAATTTTAAATTAAAATCTAATTCAAAATATTAATAAAAACTATAATAGTATATTACTATAATTACACTGGATTAAAAAAATACTAAAACCAAATTAATGTAATGATGCTAACCTTCTTGAGAGCCATCTTTATATTTTGTTGCCATCATATAAACTGCAAAAATGACCAAAATGGAGAAAAAAAGACACTAAATTGTTTAAAGGGACAGTAGCAAAAAAAAAATAAAGAATACTTCTAAAGGTCAAAAAGAATGGAAAATTGACATTACAAAATAAACTGTTTTTGGTGCAACTTGTCTGAAATTAAAAGGAAGCTAGTTATTTCAGATTATAAAGTTTTAAATATGGATATTTTTCTTACAAAAACCCTTTGCCTAACTTCAGAAGGCCTTTATTAAACCCCTGGAGCCGTATGGATTATATTTATGGTGGATGGATGCATTCATTTTTGGCTTCAAAACAGGCCCCCCTTCACTACCATTATAAATCTAAATATATCTCTGATTGTGTTCATCTGAAAGAAGAAAAGTCAAATACACCTAGGATGGCTTGAGGGTGAGTAAATCATGGACTATCCCTTTAATATCAACCTCATACTCCAAAATCTCTCACAACGCCGTAGCGACATGTTTTATCAGCATTATCTCTACCATTTACATACTAGAGGTCAAAAATGAATGTGAAAAGCCATTGAAACTCAAGAGAGAGTTTGGAGAGATAATGTGTTCTATTGAGCACAGAGAATGTGAATGTAAAATCTGCTGAGCCGTATGAAAATGAACATGCTCCTATCCTCTGATCATTCATTTGATATCCACTACAGCACAGAGCAGCGGTGAGCAGCTCACTTCACATCTAAAGTGGCAGATAAGAGACTGTTGAATGTCTGCGCTCAGTTCCACTACATCAGCACTGAAACCAAAGACTGTTCACTATGGATACTCATTTACATACAAGAACACAGACAGAGGTAAACTGGCTCTAAAAGGGGACAAAAACTGAACAAAATAAAAACACAAAAATGTGCTTCCAAGGATAAATTATCAATTTAGTCTATATGCTCTTAAGTTTATCACTGGTAGTATAAAACAACAACTGTTCTCTTTTTATCAGTATTTCTGGCCATTTTTATGCATATTAAATACATGCAGACGAAGAGGCATTATTATGTTTTTCTCTGTTTTAGCGCCACCTTTTGTCTGAACATCATCAAATTTAACATGCTCCCTCATACCCGTGTAATACATATTTACACCAAATTTTGTTTAAATTGTTTATTGCATTCAAGAGTTATTGCCCTTCAAGCAAAACAGACTATGGCCAGAACTATTCATTAGCTTGGAGCAGCCATTTTGTTTATATTGAACGGTTTTGATAAATATTAACCAAGAGAATCTTCCTGCATTGGTTTTCACTGGGATCTGACAAGAATCTAAGGATGTTCAGTATGCGAAGCCAATTAATATGAATGACTGAGTTAAACAGACAATATATAGACAATAGAAACTCTTGGTGGTGCATTTTATACATTTTTTTCCCCAAGCCACTGGGACTAAGACTCAAAAATGCCCTCCAAGTTGTACGGTGGCCACTGTTAACCTTGTCTAAAATCTGATTGGCTGCCACAAGAACGGTAACAGATCAATAAAGGCAAGAGGGCCAATAAAGTGACCAGAGAGGAAAGATGTAGAAGATGTGGAAATGGAGGAAAGAAGAATGAGAGCGAGAAAGTAGCATGAGTGGTGGATGTGTTTAAACCAGATAAAAATACAGTGAGACAGAAATAGATGGATTGATGCAAAGCCAGAGGAAACGAAGGACAGAAGAGGGGAAATAAGAGAAACCATGATCTCTTTCTTTGCTATTTTTATTCCCATCCTGACAGCTCTCACTTCAGGATCATGGGTAATGTAGGACTTTGGCAATTAAACCCTTTATTAAAAAAACTTAATAGCTGATGTCAAATTGAATTGTGGTTTCAGAAGCATATCATCACTTAACACCCTTAGACTCTATCTCTGCCGGACTCTTGATCTCTGTTGCACTTTTGAACACTACAGTCTTATCAAACACTCCACCAGACAGATTCTCTTGGTGTAGTTGGCAATAACCATCCAGAAATCTCCTTCAGCAGAAAGTAGAACACACAGATCTGATGATACTGCTTAATATAACAGGAGGCCAAACACAAGGTCAGTTTTTCTCGTGATGTTATTTCATCAGTCACATCGTTCGCTGCTGGATAACAGGGTGTTTTTTGGGCAGGAAGAGGGAAGGCAGAATACTTTTTACATCTATCTGGCCTGTGAATTGTAAAATAAATATCTAGAGAACAGAATATCAGAGAGATCAGCCGGTGGGCTCTTCTGCCTCGAGGCTAGAAAGAAAACCACCTAGCAATGCTGTAGCTGTACACAACTGAATCTTCACAGAGTGACATAGAAACAGAACAGACAGACAGATAAATAAATAGATGGACAGATAGAAGGAGGTTCGGTTTGAGGAACGTGATGACCTAAAGACCAGGAGAGTTACTGAGATAACAGAGCTGTTTACCTAACAAAACACTTCTCATATAGCATAAAAAGTCTCTAACGTCGTTTTGCGCTATTGCTTTGGGCAAAGTATCTGTCAAATGAACTACATTTGAAAGCCCGATATGGCTTTGTGCTCTTATCAAATCGCCAAAGACTTGATTTAATTATAGTCTGTTTGCGTTGTGTTTTTCTACCATTCACTCTTGAAGGTTTTTTTATTGGCATTGATGGATACATGAAGAACCTTTAACATCCATGGAACCTTTCAAATGCACAAAAGTGGAAAAAGGTTCTTTAGACTAGAAATAACTAGACTAGAAAAAAAAAAGTGTTCCGTTTTAGAACGGATTACTGAAAGGTTCTTTAAGGAACCAAAAAAATGGAAAAACTGTGAAAACCCCATTTTGGAATCATTATTTTTTAAGAGTGTTCTACAATTTTTCTACTATTTTACTTAATAATATGATGCATTTCTGACAGAATTTCAGGATTTACACAAAAAAAGAAAAGAAAAACGTAGGACCAGACTTTTTAAGCGGGTAGAGACCAGAGTGGCAGAGTGCTCTAATATATATTTTATTTATATTAATATTTCTATTCAGAAGGGATCCATTAAACCAACAAAAAGTGACAGTAAATACATTTGTTATAAAAGATTTCTATTTCAAAATAAATGCTGTTCTTTAAAACTTTTTATTCAAAGAATTCTGAAAAACAGTTTCCACAAAAATATGAAGCAGCACAACCGTTTTCAACATTGATAATAATCAGAAATGTTTCTTGAGCAGCAAATCAGCATATTAGAATGATTTCTGAAGGATCATGTGACACTGAAAACTGGAGTAATGATGCTGAAAATTCAGCTTTGATCACAGGAATAAATTACATTTTGCAATCTATTCAGTTATTTTTAATCGTAATAATATTTTACAATTTTTACTGTATTTTTGATCAGATAAATGCAGCCTTGGTGAGCAGCAAAGACTTCAAAAACAAACAAACAAAAATATCTTACCGACCCCAAAGTTTTGAATGGGTTTATGTGTTTTTTTCTTCAGAATAATGTACACTGATGAATTATGGACAATAAAACCAAGCACATTTAGTAAACAGCGTCAATTTTGATTTTTATGAAGGTTTGTCAAACATATTATAGGTTACAAGAGGCTTTAAAAACAGGTTTCTCTGTTTATGGGAAGGAATTTAAAAGAGAAACATTTTTTCTTCTGCTTTAAAGAGAGCGTCAGCTTTTCTGTGGGAAAATTTTCCATATAGATGACTCAAGAAGTTTCTACTGTATGGAGACGCTGAGTGTGTGATCCTGGTTGCTCAATTAATCCCAGTTAAGTCGAGCACGGCAATCTGATGCAGACATTATTACAAAACTCATCCTACATCCTTCAACTAATCCCAAAGATGATCCTTATCCACGGAGAAGGTTTCCATGCTGATAAATATCCAAACTAAGGGCCTAATTAAACATCCGTGAACAAAGGTGAAATAGAGGTGAACAGGAACGTGCAGCCGCTGAGATGCGGTTAAAAAATAAATCCTTAAAAGCCTTAAAAAACAAAATCAATGGATCTAACCAACTGAAATGAGACAAATTTGTGGTGGCTTGAAGCACAATATTAACAATTTTTTACATTCTCTGAAGAAAATGCATGCTTGCCCTTGCATTTTCCATGATAATACATTAAATAAAGTCGCAAATAAAGATTATTGCAGTGCATTTTACAAGAAAATATTTCAGTTTTTCTACTTCAAAATGTCATAAGTGTTACTTGCCATTTCTTTGTAATTGTTTGCGACATTTACTAGCAATGAAGTGAAATTGTTTCTATTAACAATTTATTTTTTACAGTGTAGAGACATTACCAAGACATTTGGAATGTGCTAACAGAACAAAGTCTAAAGAGATCAACTTCAAGTCTCTGATTCACGAGAATCGAGGTTCGCAAAAGATCCTCTGTGTCTAAAACTTTGCAAATAACCTTAAAGCAGAGCGTCAGCTCCCTAAAATGAGGTAAAAGTGTAAAAAGCAAGTGGCCACCCCTTTTTCTCTTTTCATCTGCAGATGAAAGAAGGATTCTGGGATAACCACAGTTACTTAAAACGGCCTTTCAAACACAGCACTTTGAAGAAGAGGGTGAATTAAGAAGATGAATAACAGTGCCGTGCAGCGATTTCCACTGTTTATTTAAACACATGTAAGAAGATGAGATTCTCCTGGAAATGTCAAATTTATGGATCAAGACAATCTGCATAATTAGGCTCAGGAACACAGAGAAGGCTTATCAAAGACATTTTAAAGCAACATTCTGCCTTATACCAGCTTAATGCTTGCATTAAAATTTGGCCTGTGGCTTTATAATGTATTTAGTGGCGTTTGTTAAAGCAAGCGCTACTCATACTTAGTGATCTGGCCGTGAATGATACTTCAAATCAAGACATATTTATAGGGCCAGAATATCATAGAGACTTGTGGGTGGGCTCTTTTGACTTTAGCCAATAAACAAAAAACAGAAAACAGCCGGCAAGTTTTGCACGGTCAAACACTATTTTCTTCAGAAATTGTTGACATTCCCCTCGAATCAATCTCAAATCCATGAATATTTTCACAGAGATCTCTATAATGCCTTCTGGGATTGTTTTATCCATTTCGGAAAATTTGGCAAAATCAAGGTATCTTGCATCGATATTAAAATTCCAACATAAAAAGCAATGTGTGACCCTGGACAACAAAACCAGTCATAAGGGTAATTTATTTTAAATACATTTATACATCATTTATACATCTGAAAGCTGAAAAAATACTGATGTGTGGTTTGTTAGGATAGGACAATATTTGGCCGAGATACAACTTTGAAAATCTGGAATCTGAAGGTGCAAAAAAAATTAAATATATTGAGAAAATCGCCTTTAAAATTGTCAAAATGAAGTCCTTAGCAATGCATATCCACTCACAAGAATATTTTTTTTTATATATATTTACAGTAGGAAATTTACAAAATGTCTTCGTGGAACATGATCTTTACTTAATATCCAAATTATTTTTGGCATAAAAGAAAAATCCATATTTTTGACCCATACAATGTATTGTTGGCTTCTGCTACAAATATATCTGTGCGACTTATGACTGGTTTTGTGGTCCAAGGTCGCATATGCATTTTCATGTTACGGCCCATAATTGATTAATGCCAATTTAAAACTTAGTTACTATTTTGTTTAAATAAATGAAAAAATAAAGCACTAAAAACTTGAAATCAATTGTTTAAATGCTGAAATAAAATTTAGGCATCACAAAAAAACCTGTCGCGCACAATCTAATACACGCCTTCTGTCGTCTGATTAATAAATCATACTTTTTTAGCATGTAAAAATGCCTTTTAATATTATTATAAAAAGTTCCTCCTTCAGCTTGTGGTTAATGTGTCTTTTTGTCATGAAATATGGACTGAAGCAACTTAGATTTGATTATCCATACATAACTTTTTTTTCTTAAGATTTTTTTTTTTTCCAAAAAAAGAAAAAGTATTAAATATTTTTGAGGAACATTTTGTTCAGCTCTCAATAATCACTGTATTGCATTGCATTGCATTATGTTCTGGCCCCCACAATAACAACTACAAAACTAAGCATCTTACTAAGACATATTATTAGAAGATATAGAATGACAACAGATATTTATATGATTTTATGCAAGTAGTCTGCTTAGATCTCACTGATTTACATTACAAGCAGAATTTCATCTTACCTTTTTGGCCACATCACCACCTGCATCAAACTGCATATTAACATAACATATAGCAATCATGTGCGCTAGCCGCATTGCCAGCTCACTGGGTTTGAAAGCAGTAATGAATGCCGTACTCGAGTCATCATGTGCTACTAATATGCACACAAACCCAAACATAGATCCTGACTGAACTGCTTTCATGGTACGCTGTCATATCTAATGTACTCTAAAGCTCAAAGCAAATATCTTCATAATGAGGTCTTAACAAAGCTGTAGAGATAATGCTGTCCATACTCTTGACATTAGTTCATTAGTGCCCACGTATAACGAGCCCATAGTGCCGTTCTCTAATGCATCAGAGTTAAAAGCGTTGTTCTCCCTCACGTTTCCCATCACAACACGACCTATTATGCTTTTTTCCCCCCATGTTCATCTTTCTTTAGTGTTGCTGTTTGAGCGTGAAAAAGGGCTGCAAAGTCCCCCCGGCGGGAGTTACTCTCTATATCAGTGTCAGTGTTTCTGAACTCCCTGAAACGCCTCTATTGTAGTCTTGAGTTTTCGTCCGGGAACAAACACGTCATAATATTCCTCATTTAAATAATTCATACGCAGAATAAAGGGGCGGGGCCTGGTTGAGTTAGCTAGTAGAGTGTTGAAATTGGCGATTAAGGTAAGGGGCGGGACATTTCCCAAACACGCCTGAAGGGCTTGACCAATCACAACACACTGCTCCAGCCGACCAATCAGAGCACACTGTGCTTTTCAGAAGGAGGGGCTTCATAGAGACAGGAACTAAACAGAGCGTTACTGACAGACTGGGAAGAGAGGAGCTGCAACAATGGAGAATATGAGGAAAATAATGAACATTCAAGCATGAAAACCTGCTCTAGTAGCCCAAAAAAAACATCAAGACTTTGTAAAAGCATAATAGGTCCCCTTTAATATTCTGTATCTCTTCTCAGGAAGGCGATCTTGCTGTAAGACCTCCTACTGGAAACCTGCCATGCTGCACTGACACGCCAGGCGACTCCAGTGGCCCCGGTACTGTCAGGGCGCCTGAATGAGTCTTATTAGGGGCTGTTAGTGCTGAATGTCATGTTTGTACAGCTCATGTAGAAAGAAAACGAGCTCCACTGAGAGAGAGAGAGAGAGAGAGAGAGAGAGAGAGAGATGCTTCTATCAGAGCCTCACCACAAGCTTTAACAAGGCGTTTCCAAAAGTCATCTGTCTGCTTGGTGTAACGAGATTCCACTCGTGCTGCTGAAGCCACACACCGCATTTGCAAAGAATGAAAACTGGACTGTTTAAACGTTGTGGGAGGTGCTGACGAATTTCTTCCACTGTATTCTGGCTTAGCAGATTGGTATTTATGAAATGACAATGATAATGATAATGTCATGGGTTATTTGAATTAAATGTCTGCCAAATGTATACATGTATATGTAAATCATCTACTCTTGTAAAAATCTGTACAATCTAAAATGTAACATGACTGATACTGCAACAAAATACCAGTCTGAAACAAAATTAAAGGGGACATATCATAAGCGCTATAATCGGGTCCCCGGTGCATCTGCAAACCCAGAAACTTTGTTTTGGTAAGCCTTTTTTTGCAAGCATCGTTCCCTTTGTGACGTAGGAAGGGGATATTATAATAGCATATAATAGCTTATTATAATACCATTCAGAAACGTCCAGCTCCAAATTCTTCCTGAGTCTCTCCATCAGTGTCCGAATCCGGTTTGAACAATGTAAGGATGAACACTTTCGTCATTTTGGCTGCGTGAGATTCTCCAGCTTTGTTGTTGTTGAGCAACCGAAGCGCGAGTTGTTAAAGCTTCGCCCCCTCTTCTGGAAAGGGGGCCGGGAGCAGCAGCTCATTTGCATTTAAAGGGACACTCACAAAAACTGCGTGTTTTTGCTCACACCCAAATAAGGGCAAATTTGACAAGCTATAATAAATGATCTTTGGAGTGTTTTGAGCTGAAACTTCACAGACACACTCTGGGGACACATATATTACTTGTGGAAGGGGCTTTATAGTACACACTCAATCAGGCTAAAGTAATGGACACAATGATGGATACGGTCTTCCTCCACTGTCTTATTTCATCAGTTTCACTCATATATGGGTTAAAACACTGCGCTGGAACAGAAGACCAGCAGTAAAGGTGAAGTTCATTTGTCTTGTATTATAAGACAATATTAAACACTGCAGTCAGAAGGACTCTATCACAAGTGATTGGATCACGTCTTCTGGAGCTGGCGGACTGATCTTTCACATACTGTTCTGTCTCTCCATTGGTCTGTCAGGAATGATTCAATAACCCCAGGTCTGATATCCAATAACAGCCATCAAAGTGCACGAGTTACCCAGATATATACAGATGAAGAGAGTGAGGACAGACACCCGCTGATACACTAGACACCCTACGACAGAGAAACACAAACACACATACACACTCAGCTCTCCCACTGTCTGTCTGCCTATCATCCGTCCATCCATCCATCCATCCATCCATCCATCCATCCATCCATCTATGTAATAAATGCTGTTCTTTTGAATTTCAATTCAGTGCTGAACGCTGCACAACCCTGCAAGTTTTTTTGGGGTCTGTAAAATGAATCTTCTACTTCCTGATGCATGCTGGGTGCATAGATTAGCAAACACACGGCGAAGTGCTCAATAACAGGTGTCACCACTCCACAGTAATTACATCAGCGTCAGTCACTCTCAGCAATCACGCACGCACGTAACGCAGCCTCGTCCAAATGTCACTCATGTGTGATGACAACGAAATGACAAACACCAGCGCTGATCTGAGACTGCCGAATCACGCAGAGAATCAATATGTGTGTAAAATCGCCTGATCTCCTCGTTGAGAGATGAAAGCTCACCGACATGCCAAGAGATGGAAAGCATGAATCTCAATCTTTTTCAGCCATGCATTTGACAATATTCAATATCTCAATATTTATGCATTTGCTCTAAAATGACTCTAAAGAGTGATTCTTCTTCACATTCTTCTTCTTTTCAACCAAACGGCCACCGTAGCAAAGTAGATTCATATACACTTTACAATAATGAGTTAACATTGAACAATACTTTTATAGTATTTAGTAACACTTTAGTTTAGGGTTCAATTCTCACTATGAACTAGTTGCTTATTAGCATGCATATTACTAGGATATTGGCTGTTTATTAGTACTTATAAAGCACATATTAATGCCTTATTCTGTATAACCGTATTCATAATACTCAATACCATAACTATTAATAAGCAGTAATTAGGGGTTTATTGAGGCAAAAGTCGTAATTGGACCCTAAACTAAAGTGTGACCATATTTAATAATCTAGGTTAATGTTAATTTCTGCATACATTCTAATACATTAAGCTGTATGAATTAAGATTAAATATGAACCAACATAAATTAACAGCTGAATATTTATAACTTAACATTAATAAATGCTACACTCTAAATGCTGGGTTGAAAATAACCCAAGTTGGGTTAAAAATGAACAATGAAAAATGAAAATGAACTTTGGGTTCATTTTAAGCCAGCCATATAGTCATTTTTAAACAATAGTTGAGTTAAATCGAACTACCCAGCAGGTTGGGCAAACATTTAACCCAACCACTGGGTCAAAACAACCCAATCGCTGGGTTTGTCCATATTTAGAGTGTATAAAAATGTATTGTTAGTGCAAAAATATTTTTCATATAATAAATACTGTTGCTGAATTTTACTTTTTGGTATAAAAAAATTTGCATTTAAAATATAATAGCCACCAAATATCTATAAGACAGGTAGCTCACGAGACGAGATGAGATTGAATTCAAGGGAATGAGACGAGACGAGATTTTTACACAGTATTTTTAAGAAATCCTCAATGATGAAATACATGAAAAGCATGATACAGAGCTGAGAGATGGTTACAACTACACAGCCCAGCCTAAGATAGCTTTCATACGAGAAGATATTTGCATGCATCAGGGAGCCGCTTTTAAAATGCAGGGTATTGAAATCGCGTTTGAATGCGCGCTCGCGTTTTACTTTCGCTTTCGATTTCGTGATCGCGCGTATTCTGTGAATAAGGACAAAGACTATAGGGATTTGATATGGAGTGGCGGAGTACATTCAACAAGATAAGACATTTGTCAGACACTTTTAGGCTCTGTTGTGCAACGAATCCTCCGCCATGGTCTCGTCAGTCATCTCGTCACTTACTCTCGTCACGTGATCACTGAACTCTGACTACGTACGACAGCTTGCAGCTTGTGTTGGATGAGCTGGATGGAATTGAAGCGACAGTTATCCAACTGAATTAAATGGTTTTTATTTCTATAAAAAGCAAAAGACAGTGGAGGCGTAACATAAATGTAGCAGTGGCATATTCTATCCTAATTTTACCCTCACACTCCCGTCAATTTTCACTTGAACGACAAATCTCGTCACATTCGTCACACCTCTATCTAACAGGTCTTTATTCTGAATTAAGATTAAATATGAACCAACATAAATTAACAGCTGAATATTTATAACTTAACATAGTAAATGCTACACTCTAAATGCTGGGTTGAAAATAACCCAAGTCGGGTTAAAAATGAACAATGAAAAATGAAAATGAACTTTGGGTTCATTTTAAGCCAGCCATGTAGTCATTTTTAAACAATAGTTGAGTTAAATCGAACCACCCAGCAGGTTGGGCAAACATTTAACCCAATCGCTGGGTTTGTCCATATTTAACCCAGCATATTCTTTTAGAGTGTATAAAAATTTATTGTTAGTGCAAAAATATTTTTCATATAATAAATACTGTTGCTGAATTTTACTTTTTGGTATAAAAAAATTGCATTTAAAAACTAAAAAAAAAAAAAAAAAAAAAAAAAAAATTTAAAAACTTTTTAATCAAATGAACACAGGGAAGTACAGTTGAATTTTCATTCATATGCACCAATATGAGAGTATATATAATAAAAAAAAAAAATTATTATATCAAAAATTAACATTTTAAAATATTTTTTGTTGCTGAAGTTACATAGCCTAATGTTCTCATGAATACACATCACACCATCAAATAAACTGGGACAAAAAAGATGCAAGATCCTGTAATGCAGCCTTGCTGTAGCGCTGTCCTTTCTTTTCACCGTTTCTAAAAAGGGGTCAAGTGACATTTCTCTGCCAGTTAAAAAGAGAAAAGTGTCTAGAAATGGAGCGTGTAAAATTTGACAGCATCACATTCATTAAGCTCAGATTCACATGAACATCATTATGAGGGAAACTGCTAATCTGCTGCCCGTGACACGAGATTCAAGACTAGTTCACGCTGCCCAGAAAAACGTCAATAAACAGAGCATTTAAATGTAGCATTTGTAAGGTCATGGAATGTTTCGAACATTCCGCTTAGACTTTACAACAAATCATCTTGACTTAATCAAAAACTGTTGCTGTGGCAATGAGGTAAGCACCTATTCTAACTCCATAGAAACCAAAGTGTGCGGGGGAGCAACCTGCGTGGTGGAACAGGAGAAATATTACCAAACGATAGCTACCTACACCAGTTGCTGTGGTTAGTGGGAAAAATGGCTGATTATTAGACAGAAGGAAAAGGGCCTATAGGGAAGAAAAGACAGCGCTTTACTTATGGTATGATGTTCACAAATCAAACCTCAAGAGGAAATAGTCACAAGAAAGCTACCTAAATTGTTCTCTATGGAAAAAGAATTGTGTAATGTTCATTTTATTTGTGTAATGTAATGATCTTTATTAAAATAAATGATATGACATTTGTCTGACTCAAAGCTGGCTACTTAAACAGGTCATTTAATGACACTCAATGCTGGCAACAGAATAACAAAAACCCTGTAATTCAAAGTGTAAATTTTAAGCAAAGGTCCTCTAATCCAATGAAACTCACTCAGAGCTTTTATGTCTAAATTATGAGAGTTTGAGTAGGTTAATCAAGTTAATTATCGTGTACTGCATATTTAGAGCCTTCATAATTGTTATTAATGATCAAGTCTTTTATAGATCAAGCATGACACTGTGTGTGCAATGCATCTTTATGCGTCACAATGTGACTTTGAGGTGTATCTTTAGGAACAATTAAATAAATGTTGGTGTAGGATTTACTTTGAAACTATTTTTACTCAGAAATGGCAAGAAACATTGAACTAAATATGAAATTTTGAAGTAGAAAGACTGAAATAGTATTTTCTTGTAAAACATACTCCAATAATCACTCAAATCACTAATTTTTCACTTCGATTCAGGGAAATATGATTCGATTCTAAACGATTCTCCAATATGATTCTCTGCAGCTTTCATTCTGTGTAAATGAAAAATCATGGTATTTTGCTTTTTCGATAATCAATGTGATTTAAGTTCAGAACTGTGTTTTTCTGTTGTGATACAACCAAGGTCCAAAATTAATATTTGCTAAGTCCTGAACTGCATTTGTTACTAATGTCAGTAACTCTATAAGGATTTGCAACATAATATATGGATTAAATCGAATTGTAAGAACAATAGTGTGTCTCTGACTAATGCAAGAAATTCAAATCAAAGGCACAGACCTATTAAAGATGATTCAAGGGTATTCTACCTCAGTGAACAAAAATATCATTTTTTTTAATTCATCAGGTTTATTCGGACCTCTATTCTTCATATTAAGCCACCAAATATCTATAAGACAGGTAGCTCACAAGACGAAATGAGATTGAATTCAAGGGAATGAGACGAGACGAGATTTTTACACAGTATTTTTAAGAAATCCTCAATGATGAAATACATGAAAAGCATGATACAGAGCTGAGAGATGGTTACAACTACACAGCCCAGCCTAAGATAGCTTTCATACGAGAAGATATTTGCATGCATCAGGGAGCCGCTTTTAAAATGCAGGGTATTGAAATCGCGTTTGAATGCGCGCTCGCGTTTTACTTTCGCTTTCGATTTCGTGATCGCGCGTATTCTGTGAATAAGGACAAAGACTATAGGGATTTGATATGGAGTGGCGGAGTACATTCAACAAGATAAGACATTTGTCAGACACTTTTAGGCTCTGTTGTGCAACAAATCCTCCGCCATGGTCTCGTCAGTCATCTCGTCACGTACTCTCGTCACGTGATCAGCGACAGTTATCCAACTGAATTAAATGGTTTTTATTTCTATAAAAAGCAAAAGACAGTGGAGGCATAACATAAATGTAGCAGTGGCATATTCTATCCTAATTTTACCCTCACACTCCCGTCAATTTTCACTTGAACGACAAATCTCGTCACATTCGTCACACCTCTATCTAACAGGTCTTTATTCTGACGGCCGTTTGAGAGTTCAGTATAGTATGATCGGTCTGTTCACGAGACAAACAGATGGCAGTTTCTCTTACCCACTGATCCTGGAACAGCGACTGTACAAAGCTGTACAATGCCAAAGCTCGGCATTTTAGTTAGCAGAATCAGCAGGTTACAGAGCAATGCATTTGATGCCACAGACAGCCCATCACATGATGACATGTGAAATTGCTTTATTAATATATGCAACATTAGCATACGACAAACCCCAAGCATCACCCTGGGCCTCTAATATCCAATCTGCAGAGGAAACACCTTCAGAATTCCTCCACAAACATCAAAAGAGCGAACGGGTCATCTATAATCACCTGCTTTCGCTCTGAGCGTCCAGAATAAGGCATGGAAGATCTATCACAAGACGTCAGTGAATCAAAAATGCCAGGCAAATGTCAGCAGAGCTCATAGAAGGTCTTTTCCTTGACCTTCACTCTACACTAATATGTGCACACCGCTTTAACATCACACGCAGACACAAACACATGCACATGAACTTATGCAGACATGCGCACACCTGCACGCTCTCACAAAGAAATGTCACGCTAGTGATGTCAACGAATCTCTCAGTTGCTGTTTAAAGTGGTCATGAACTGCATTTTATTTTTTATAATGTTCTCTGAGGTCCACTTATAATGTTATCAAGATTTGTACATCAAAAAACATCCTAATTTAGAGGTATTAAGTTATTTTAAATCCTGTTTTTACCCCCTCTTCTGAACACTCAGTTTCGATAGGCGTGCCACATTTAAGACACATCCACTGCTATGACTGGGTAAGAGTTTTGCATATCTTCAGCATATTATATCTTAGACAGCTGAAACATTTGCCAATAATGTGAACCATTTATGCGTATTACATATGCTTTATAAGTCTTGGTTGTGGCAAATAAAACTGTTACAACAGTTATAATTGACAAAGAATGACTTCCGGTGCTTCATGTAAACCGAATTATGAATGAATGTACCATTGATTCTTATACGCTATTTATAGTTCATCCTTTATGGTAAACTGAAAAACGTATACCTTGTCATTTGCAGTGTTGTGTTTTTAAATGACAAAACAGAAGATGTCGCTCACTGAAGCTTTAATTCAGGATTACAGCGAATGGCTTAGATCAAAACAATAACAAAAGCAGCTTTCTCCAGGTGCTTTCTTCCATATATGATAATCCACATAAATGCCGAAGCAAAGGAAAGGACATCAAATCACAACTATCACAAATTCAAAACGTCTTGTAATCCACTATTGTTTTGTTGCTGGAATAATCCTGTGTTTGAGTCTCTCTCGTATTTATTACTACATGACATGTGTGCATCGGTGGGCGGGGCTAAAGAGGCAATGATGTAGAAGTAGGCGTTGATCTTCTTCTGGTGGATGCTCTGTTAAGTCTTCGTCGTAAGTTAGGAACCTGGGTGTGCTCTTTGATACCAATCTTTCATTTAAAGGCCATGTTTCTAGCATCTGTAAAACCGCATTTTTCCATCTTAAAAATATATCTAAACTACGACATATGCTCTCGATGACAAATGCGGAACAGTTAGTTCATGCGTTCATGACCTCAAGGCTAGATTACTGTAACGCTTTACTGGGTGGTTGTTCCGCTCGCCTGATAAATAAACTACAGCTCGTACAAAATGCAGCAGCTAGAGTTCTTACTAGAACTAGGAAGTATGACCATATTAGCCCAGTTCTGTCAACACTGCATTGGCTTCCTGTTAAACATCGTATAGATTTTAAAATCTTGCTAATTACTTACAAAGCACTAAATGGTTTAGCTCCCCAGTACCTGAGCGAGCTATTAATGCATTATAGTCCTTCGCGTCTATTGCGATCTCAGAATTCAGGCCAGCTGATAATACCTAGAATATCAAAATCAACTGCAGGCGGTAGATCCTTCTCCTATTTGGCACCTAAACTCTGGAACAATCTTCCTAGCACTGTTCAGGAAGCAGACACACTCTGTCAGTTTAAATCTAAACTAAAACTAAACTAAAAACGCATCTCTTTAACCTGGCATACACATCACACATATACACATATTATCAATTTATTTTTTCAAATCCGTTAAAGGATTATTAGGCTGCATAAATTAGGTCAGCCGGAACCGGGAACACTTCCTATAACACCAGGTGTACTCATTACATCAGAAGAAGAATGGCATCTACGCTAATATTAGTCTTTCTGTTTATCCCGAGGTTTACCGTAGTCAAACGGATCCGGGCCGCATCCAGGTAAGACCAAAGACCTGCGCCTTGACGACCACAACGCAGCCCTGAAGTATCAGCAGAGATTGAGTCAACTAGATCATCCACTGTGAAGGCCTCATCAACATGACAACCAGTGGCGCAGCTCCTCAACAACCGTCCATACCGGCGTGATGAATACGATCCTCAGCTGGATGGAACTGAATTAAATACTTTGAATGTTGCAATCTGACTTATGATAGCAACCTGAGTCGTAACAAAGCACTGTTTGCCAGAGGAGAACAGGTCCCCCGACTAAGCCTGGTTTCTCCCAAGGTTTTTTTTCTCCATTTTAAACACCTGTTTGCCACCTGATGTCACCTGTTGGAGTTTGGGTTCCTTGCCGCTGTCGCCTTTGGTTTGCTTAGTTGGGGACACTTGATATTCGATATTCAACAGTGCTTTGATCTGCCTGCATTGACACTATTCTTTAAGAGCTGCTGTGCAGCCAAAATAATGTACCAGTTATCACTGTAAAGCTGCTTTGACACAATCTACATTGTAAAAAGCGCTATATAAATAAAGGTGACTTGACTTGACTTGACTTCTGCAGAGGCGGTCTCTCGTCACACTGACATAATAATGTGATAAAATCCGAAACGAGTCATTTTCTGAGCTTGGCCGTTTCAATAAAAGCTGAAGAAAAGCCAAAGAGGGAGTTGAGTTCTGAAACTTACAGGATATTTTTATAGTACAATGACCTCTTATAAAATATCAAGGAAAATTTGATTGCTCAATTCATGACCCCTTATTTTAAACCTTTTTTCAACCCCCCTTTTTTCAACCTTTTTTTTCTTTTTCTTTTTTTCTTTTTTGGAGGATGCTGTAAAGTGATTTTTTTTTTTACATGGCTTTTTGCATTAGGGCTTGAATTTTAAAAGGAATAGTCTATTTAGAAATAAAAGGTCTGTCATCATTCTGCTCCAAAACCATGTGATTTTCTTCTGTGGAACACAAAAGGAGGCATTTCGAAGTGCTGTCCTCGCCGCTGTTTTCCATGCAATTACAATGAATGGGGAGTGAAGCATTAAAGCTTCAAAAAGGACCTAAAAGCACCGTAAAAATCAGAAAATAATCACAAAAAAAATGGTCCATTTGACTTGTGCACTAAATTCTGAAGCCATACAGTAGGTTTGTGAGGAACAAGATGAAATGGAAGTCGTTACTTGCTATCATTCAGAGTCAGACAAGTGTTATTATTGTTAGCTAAATCTAAAACTATTGAAAAACATTTCTATTAACTGAAATAAAATTTAACTTTATATAACTTAAATAATTTATTTTATTTCAGTTATTTGCCAAGGCAACATTTCTAATTTTTAGTAAAACTGAAAATAACTAAACAAAAACTCAAATAAAAATAATAAACATTAAACAGAAAAAGAACAACAGAAACAACAAAATTTAAAATAAAAACGGAAAATATAAAAACATTCAAATTATGAATAAATACTTTAATACTATATTAATGATACTAAAATAACACTGAATGTGATTTGTACTTTTATTTTATTTAATTTTAATTTAATTTATTTAATTTAAATTTTTTATTTAATTTAAAATTTATTTTATTTTATTCTCAGCTGCAGCATCATGGTAAGAACCAAGTAAATAACAAAGAACAAAATATGTGCAATTATGTACAATTAACTAAAAAAAAAAAAAAACAATATAAAGAAATTTACAAATAATACAAGACAAAAATTATAATATATTCAGGTGGTACTTTGAGTGAAAATATTTTTTGCTTTTTTACATGAAAAACGGTGCAGTAAAATATGTTTAATCAGAGTGGTTGTGAACTGAATCAACTGATTCACTGAAAAGAAAATGATTCATTTACAAATTGTGCAGTCGCTCATGACTTTGCTTGATCGCATGACCTCAGAAGACTTGAAATATAATGCACAAGTTGTATGGACTGCTTTTATGAAAGTTTAATGGCGTTTTAACACCTTTAAAAAATTTTGAAAGCCTCAATCAGTTGCATGGAAAAAGAGACCAAATTCTTCAAAATATCTATAAAACTTAAATTGCACTGGCACAGTATCTGATGTTTCTGCTCCGACTCGCATCAGCAGCTCTAACAGCACGAATCAAACTCCTCATATCTCTCTCCTGATGTCTCCGCAGCAGAAAACACACGCAGGAAGCTCGCTCCCGTCCTCTGTCGCGTGACCTGGAGGGGTTTCCCTGCCATTTATATTCTTAATTTAAATTTTCCCAAGGCCTGCTCCAAACAGAATCATTACAGACATCTTTGGAGACAAATATTCACATGACCTGAGCCAGCAGCACAATTTAACGTGCATATGTGAACTCGTCATGAAAATCTATAAAATATCAGCCAGAACTGACAGCAAATAAAACAAATGAACAGGTTACCCAGAGCAGAGTGTTGTGCACAAAATGGTCTAAATAAAAGACAATCAATCTGTGACTACAACCTACAGCACAAAGCCCACATCTAGAGCTCCATCCAGAATATTCCATTACTGTTAACCATCGCCACTGCTGTTTAATGGAGTCATTACACTCAAATGATGACAGACAGGTGTGTTAGAATGGCTGAGGGCAAAACGGCCACAAACACACGGTTAAGAGAAGTGTAGATGCATCATATGCATGTGGCTCTGAACAAACAACATCTGTAGAAATTTCTGAATCTCAATAAATACTGTACACATGTCAGTAAATACTCATTTTTTGTGTACTCAAACATGTTTGAAGGAGCACTGTGTGATGCTCGCAATGATTTAGAATTAAGCAAAATAAAGACTATTTGTGATGGACGCTTTGGAAGTCTTTGCGAATCATTTATTTCCAACCAGTGATTCAGAGTGCATATCAAACTGCCAAAGTCACATGATTTCAGTAAAAAAAGTTTTACAAAACATTTTGAAATTTCAATGGTTCCCAGCTAGGGGGCGATGATCTCTGTGAACCCATGAACCAGAATATTTTTAAAGTTTGACAATGACACATTTGTATAATAAAAAGGAAACGTTTAGTTAACAGTCTCTTGGCCGGATTAAAGGGTTAGTTCACCCAAAAATGAAAATTCTGTCATTAATTATACCCTTATGATCTTCGTTCATTTTTGGAACACAAATGAATATATTTATGAATAAAATCTGATGGCTCAGTTAGGCCTGCATTGGCAGCAAGATAATTAACACTTTCAGATGCCCAGAAAGCTACTAAAGACATATTTAAAACAGTTCATGTGAATACAGTGGTTCAACCTTAATGTTATGAAGCGACGAGAATACTTTTTGTGCGGCGAAATAACGAAAAAAAACGAAATAACGACTTTATTCAACAATATCTAGTGATGGGTGATTTCAACACACTGCTTCATTAAGCTTCGAAGCTTTACGAATCTTTTGTTTCGAATCAGTGGTTCGGAGCGCGTATCAAACTGCCAAAGTCATGTGATTTCAGTAAACGAGGCTTCGTTACATCATAGGTGTTTCGAAATGTAGCGAAATAAGCTTGTTCGAGATGTATCGGCGCTGCGCAGACCGATCGGCATATGACATCAAAGTACTGCGAGAATGATTCAAAAGCATAAGGAGTCGTCTGCTCTACAATCACTCTTGCGGTACTTTGATGTCATATGCCGATCGGTCTGCGCAGCGCCGATGCATTTCGAACAAGCCTAATTTTAATGGTTCACGTGACTTTGGCAGTTTGATACACGCTTATGGGCATCTGAAAGTGTTAATGATCTTGCTGTCAATGGAGGCCTCACTGAACCATCGGATTTTATCAAAAATATCTCAATTTGTGTTCTGAAGGTCATTTGTTTTTCATCACATGAAGTCTGAAAAGGTTATTAAACATTGAGATAGGGTAGATGTATTTTTGTTTATTTCCTAAAACTCTAAAGCTGCGCTGCTCAAAACAAAAACTCACATCTCACTGCAAATTATTTTAGAAGTCCATACTTATTTTACTGAACCTATGGGAGACATTAGAAAACTAATGAAGACTTTTATGATTCCAAACAAGATTACTAAGAGTAAACAGCTCACATTCTGTTTACTCATTCACATTCAAACTACATCTCCATACAGATTCAGATGCATTACAGACTCATTCATTATGCGCTTGAGAACTTCTCAACTCCCAAATAAACTGTATGTGTTCAGTATTCAGTGTGGCTCCTTTGGAAAACAGATTTATGTTGCATCCTAAATACACTTCTGTGGAGTTTATTTCATGAGAGATCATCAATTTATTCATTAACTGTCTGAACACTCAAAGTTCCTTTCCATTCTCTTACTGACTGACAACATTAAACAAAATAACTAATTAGCAATTCACATTGGACATGTTAAAATGAAATTAAACCACCATCTTGAGACGGATGCGTCTCATACTGAAGATGGCAATCAATATAGTCAATAATAACAGTTCATCCGACAGACAGGTGTATAATCAATTCCAAATAAATAAAACAGTCCCAACCTACAAGTCCGTATGCATCGCAATTCTCTTTTGAATCGATTCTGAGCGTAGTTTTTAACAGCAGATGGCATGCTTTAGAAACAGCCGTACTTGAACTCGATACACACACCAATCTTCTATAATATAATCATTCATAAAGTTCGAAAAGGTTGAAGCGAATTACAAGGGTGTTTGCAGTGGGCTGTTTACACTAATCTCACGCTATAAAAGCATTCTGAGGTGCAAGTACATAGCTGAACGCACAAGCGCTCTTCTTCATGAGCATTTGAGCGTGCAGTTAAAAACTAGCCTAGACCGCCATCTGCTGTTAAAAACTAAGCTCAGAACTGATTCAAGAGAGAATTGTGATGCATTCGGAAAATCTTAAAATCGATCCATGAATCGAGATGAATCGATTTATTATACCACAGATAGATAGATAGTGCTGTCAAATTCCATTAATCGCATCTAACATAAAAGTTTGTAAATATATACAGGCCTGTGGTGGGGTGTGTGTGTGTGTATACACTTACACACAATATATACAAACTTTTATGTTAGATGTGATTAATCACAATTAATCGATTTATATATATATATATATATATATATATAGACACTTCCAAGTCTGCGACATTTTTGGCCGTCTTATAGAGTTATGACTTTGCGTCTATGATGCAGTTCACTGGGTTTTGAGACACAGCCAATGTGTCAGACCGCCTGTTGCAGTGAGTCTCATGTGACTTACATGATGTATAAAACATGTTGTTTACAGCCAGATGACTTCATGATGAACTGCTGATGATGTAGAGAGTAGAAATGTGGAGTATCTATCTATTAGTGCTGTCAAATCCATTCTATATTATCTATCTATCTACCTATCCAGTGCTCAGCGTAAATGAGTGCACCCCCTTTTAAAAGTAACATTTTAAACAATATCTCAATGAACACAAAAACAATTTCCAAAATGTTGAAGTTTAATATAACATCTGTTTAACTTAAAACATGAAAGTAAGGTTAATAATATAACTTGGAGAACAAAATTTTGAGTTTTACTCAAATTAGGGTGATGCAAAAATGAGTACACCCCACTGAACGTCTCTGGAGCAAAGCTAAATTTTAGACTATAAATGTCTAATTTAACAAGAATTCAACCACAGGTGAGTGTAATTATTCATTACACAGGTGTCCAGCAGACAGCTGACTATAAAAGGGTGTTAAAACCCCTTCACATTTCATGCTGTCAGCAATGGCACCACATGGAAGAGAAATGTCACAAAAATCATTTCTTTACACCAGAAAGGTGAAGGCTACAAGAAGATCAGCAAAGCTTTACTTATCAGTCAGAATACTGTAGCAAAAGTGGTACAAACACTTAAAAAAGATGGAACTGCAACCATCTCACACAGACGTCCAGGTCGTCCACAGAAGTTAACACCTCGACAGGGGCATCTTCTAATGAGAAGGGTTGAAGAAAATCAGCATGCAAGTTCACTGCAGTTATCTAAAGAAGTAGAAAGCCAAACTGGGGTGACTATTTCCCGTGACACAATACGGCGTACACTGCAGAGGAATGGCATGCATGGGTGCCGTCCATGAAAGAAGCCTCTTCTAAAGCCCAGGCACAAAAAAGCCCGCCTAGAGTTTGCCAGGGCCCACGCTGACAAAGATGAAGACTACTGGGACTCTATACTCTGGAGTGATGAGACCAAGATGAATGTTTTGATGGCTTCAAAACTGTATGTTGTCGAAAAGGTGAGGAATACAAAGAAAAATGCGTGCTTCTTTATTTGGGGCTGCACGAGCGCTGCTGGTGTCGGGGAGCTGCATTTCACTGACGGCATCATGAATTCACAGATGTATTGCTCTATACTGAAAGAGAAGATGCTACCATCACACCGTGCCCTTGATCGTCGTGCACTTTTCCAACATGACAATGATCCTAAACACACATCTAAGGCCACTGTTGGGTTTCTGAAGAAGAACAGGGTGAAAGTGATTCAGTGGCTCCTGATCTGAACCCAATCGAACACCTATGGGGAAAGGTTGAGCATCACTCTCCATCCAGCATCCAGTCTCTAAAAGAGCTTATTCTTGAAGAATGGAAAAACATAGATGTTGCAAAATGTCACCAACTTGTTCATTCCATGCCTGGAAGACTTGGTGCTGTCATTAAAAATCATGGAGGCCATACAAAGTACTAGATGTAGTAGTTGTTGTACTCATTTTTGCATCACCCTAATTTAAGTCAAACTGAAAAATGTGTAATCTAAGTTATATTATTAACCTTACTTTCATGTTATAAGTTAAACAGATGTTATATAAAACTTCAACATTTTGGAAATTGTTTTTGTGTTTATTGAGATATTGTTTAAAATGTTACTTTTCAAAGGGGGTGCACTCATTTACGCTGAGCACTGGATAGGTAGATAGATAGATAATATAGAATGGATTTGACAGCACTAATAGATAGATACTCCACATTTCTACTCTCTACATCATCAGCAGTTCATCATGAAGTCATCTGGCTGTAAACAACATGTTTTATACATCATGTAAGTCACATGAGACTCACTGCAACAGGCGGTCTGACACATTGGCTGTGTCTCAAAACCCAGTGAACTGCATCATAGACGCAAAGTCATAACTCTATAAGACGGCCAAAAATGTCGCAGACTTGGAAGTGTCTATGATGTTGACCAACAATGCCATACACACACATATGATGCCTACAGCTGCTGCTGACTTGGAAAACGTCTGTGATTATGCTCTAAAAATGCCTCACACTTCTGATGTCCAACTCTATTATTTTTATGCCTAAAACCGCTGTCCATGATGAAGCCCAAAACCGTTGCTTGCTAGAAACTGCCTAAGATGATGACCAAAAACGCTATGCATGCTGCCCAGAAAGGCTGCTGACTCGGAACGCGTGTGTTTATCTCCAGACATGCTGCACGCGCGTCTAGAGCGCATCAGTAGGTTTGAGACGCGTCCAGCGCGCGCTGCTGTAAACGCGTTTATTTACATACACAAACGGAACTCACGTACCGTAAAACCGCGCTGCCGCTCCGGAGGAAGATGTGCTCAGGAGGAAGATCCAGGAGGATGGAGGAGAAGAGCGCGTGTGTGAGATGAAATCAGTTGACACACACACACACACAGAACAGCATCATGTGCTGCGCTCACTGCGCATGTCAGCGCCGCACCGACCATCTACCGGCAGATCATATCTCACGAGACCTGCTCGCTGTCACTGGGGTCTGTGGAGAATATAAAACACGGAACTTTTATTTACATTTTCATGACATGTCTTACTGGTTACTAATGTCTAACTTTCTAGCTACTAATCTGCAATGCATTAATAGTCTAATGTTAAAATGTTACTGAGGAAATCTAGCTTTTTATATTGGAGGTCCATGGGTGTATAAAAGGTTAAAACCTGTTATATACTATAAATATAGATATTATGTATGTCTATAAATATTACTGCCTGATTTTTTTCCAGGCAGTTATTTAAAAGGAACATACTTATTTAAAATGGCATGGCAATATCTTCTTGTTCTCTTAAAGGAGACCTATTATGCCTCTTTCACAAGATGTAATATAAGTCTCTGGTGTCCCCAGAATGTGTCTGTGAAGTTTCAGCTTAAAATACCACACAGATCATCCAGAAGAGGGCGGAGCTTTAACAGCTCAGTTGCCCAACAACAACAAAGCTGGAGAATCTCACGCAGCCAAAATGAGGATTGTCAGTAACGGTGTTCATCCTTACATTGTTCAAACCGGAGTTGACACTGATGGAGAGACTCAGGAAGAAGTTACAACTTTTAGAATGTTGTTGCTTGTGAAAACAAAATGGCGGCGCCGTTGGTGGAAAAGTGCAGATTAAGGGCCGGTAATATTAATAAGATCCTCTTCCTACGTCACGAGGGGAGTGAAATCTGAGCGGCGCGTTTTTTCACATGTTTGCAGAGAAAGGCTTACCAAAAAAGTTACCAGGTTGTCCTTTTTCACATTTTCTGGGTTGGTAGATGCACCCGATTATAGCACTTAAACAGGGGAAAAAGTCTGATTTTCATGATATGTCCCCTTTAAAGGAGGGAAGGATAACAATTAGGATTATAAATTAAACATAATATATTACATCAGAAGGTAAATAAATAATTTATAATAAAATAATTATATGAATTGATTATATGCTCAGTTAAAACATCTAACAGCCACAAAAATGTTATATCTAAACTATTTACAATTGTTTGCACAATAAATAATAATAAAAACAAAAACTGATACAGGGATATAACTGTCTGATTTTAGCGTTTTCGACATTAAAGCGTTTAAGGGCACCTTTACAAACACATCTGTACACAACTCCATCTCCATAAATAAATATGAGGAGGATGGTCGTTCAAACCAGGTGTATTTTGAAAGACAAAATAAAAGAGGGTCAGATAGGCTTTTTTTAAAAATAAATAAATAAATAACTAAAAATCTGTATTTCACGTTCACCTGCAAATGTGCTAGGCGTACAGAAAAAGATTAAGAGTCATCAAGCCAAATACCAGGGTATTTCGAACAGTCTCAAGTGTTGAAACTACAACTTTTTAGCAATCTCTTCTGGAAAAGAACATTTAAACAGATTGTGGAAGCTGGTTTGTTACTGGTCCAAGGTGGTCTACGTCTCTAAACCAGCTTGGTCAATCTCAGCCCTCAGTAAACTATAAATACAGTGAATAAATAGAATGATGCTGGAAATGTTGAGTATCTAAAAGCAGATCATTATGAGCACGACCATTTAGTTTGAAGTAAATCATCACAAACACGCTCAGATTTAGTTTGAGTGGGAGTGAGATGGGCCTGTGCAGTTCAGACCTTTAACAAGGCAAATGTGTTTATATTTTATGAGAATGTGCTGAATGCTTGAAACTGAAAACCTGCCAGAACTATGCAGCTCGCTTCATACATGCAGATCATCATTAATTAAAGAGCACAACGGAAGCTGAATTCAACTGAAAGAACGTTATTCGTCGGCATGGGTTTTGTAGCACACTGGGGACGCTTCCCTCTGAGCTCAGATTCACAGCACTGTTCCACAGAAAAACAGCCTGGAATCACACTTTTCCTCGAAGTCTGAGAACCATTTAACAAAGAAATGTAGAAATAAATAAATATGGAATTAAATAAATGTAGACATAAATACACATATAAATAAATAAATACATGTGGAAAAAAAGTAGAAATAAATAATTATAGAAATAAATAAATGTGGAAATAAATAAAAGTAGAAATAAATAAATGTAGGAATAAATACACAAATGTATAAATAATTAAATAAATAAATGTAGACATAAATACACATATAAATAAATACATGTGGAAAAAAGTAGAAATAATTATAGAAATAAATAAATGTGTAAATAAATAAAAGTAGAAATAAATAATTGTAGAAATAAATAAATGTGGAAATAAATAAAAGTAGAAATAAATAAAAGTGGAAATAAATAAATGTAGGAATAAATAAATGTAGAAATAAATACACAGATAAATACATGTGGAAATAAATAAATGTATAATTAAATAAGTGTGGAAATAAGTAAAAGTGGAAATAGATGTATAAATAAATACATTTGCAAACAAATAAATGTAGAAATAAATAAATAGATATAAATACACATATAAATAAATAAATGTATGAATAAACAAATGTGGAAACAAAAGTAGAAATAAATAATTGTAGAAATGAATAAATGTAGAAATAAATAAAAGTAGAAATAAATAAATGTAGGAATAAATACACAAATGTATAAATAATTAAATAAATAAATGTAGACATAAATACACATATAAATAAATACATGTGGAAAAAAGTAGAAATAAATAATTATAGAAATAAATAAATGTGGAAATAAATAAAAGTAGAAATAAATAATTGTAGAAATAAATAAATGTGGAAATAAATAAAAGTAGAAATAAATAAAAGTGGAAATAAATAAATGTAGGAATAAATAAATGTAGAAATAAATACACAGATAAATACATGTGGAAATAAATAAATGTATAATTAAATAAGTGTGGAAATAAGTAAAAGTGGAAATAGATGTATAAATAAATACATTTGCAAACAAATAAACGTAGAAATAAATAAATAGATATAAATACACATATAAATAAATGTATGAATAAACAAATGTGGAAACAAAAGTAGAAATAAATAATTGTAGAAATGAATAAATGTAGAAATAAATAAAAGTGGAAATAAATAAATGTAGGAATAAATAAATAAATGTGGAAATAAATAACTGTAGAAATGAATAAATGTAGAAATAAATAAAAGTGGAAATAAATAAATGTAGGAATAAATAAATGTGGAAATAAATAAAAGTAGAAATAAATAATTGTATAAATGAATAAATGTAGACATAAATACACATAAATAAACAAATATATGAATAAATAAATAAATGTGGAAACAAAAGTAGAAATAAATAATTGTATAAATAAATAAATGTAGACATAAATACACATAAATAAACAAATATATGAATAAATAAATAAATGTGGAAACAAAAGTAGAAATAAATAATTGTATAAATAAATAAATGTAGATATAAATACACATATGAATAAATAAATGTATGAATAAACAAATGTGGAAACAAAAGTAGAAATAAATAATTGTAGAAATGATTAAATGAGGAAATAAATACACAGATAAATAAATGTGGAAATAAATAAATGTAATAAATAAATAAATACATTTGGAAACAAAAAAAAGTAGAAATAAATAATTGTAGAAATAAATAAATGTATAATTAAATAAGTGTGGAAATAAGTAAAAGTGGAAATAAATGTATAAATAAATAAATGTAGACATAAATACACAAAATACACATATAAATATATAAATGTATGAATAAATAGATAAATGTGGAAACAAAAGTCAAAATAAATAATTGTAGAAATGAATAAATGTGGAAATAAATAAATGTAGAAATAAATACACATAAATAAATAAATGTGGAAATAAATAAGTGTGGACATAAATAAAAGTGGAAATAAATGTAGACATAAATTTATGTATAAATAAATAAATGTGGACATGAATAAATGTAGACATAAATTTACATATAAATGAATGTGGAAATAAATAAAAGTATAAATAAATAAATGTAGACATAAATTTACATATAAATAAACAAATGTGGAAATAAATGAAAGTGGAAATATATAAATGTATAAATAAATAAATGAAAAAATAAATAAATGTGGAAAAATACAATCATACAGAAATAAGGAAATAAGGAATAAAAATTAGAATTTATTTATTTATTTATTATTTCAGCAGCTTTGGCATTCCATAAATCTGACAAACCAAATCAAGCCGAAACATCAGTGCATCTTTATTAGCGCGCGGAAACTTGAATAAATGTCTTGATATTTTGATGGTGATTATCAAGAGAAAACGTGTGAGGATGGCAAGAGTTTTGCATCAATTCAGTCAGAAAGTCTGCAGCACAATTGTGAACTCTGTATTTACACACTGCCATCTACTGTTCACATAGTCTCATCGCAATTACCACAGTAACAGATATTTTACACATGCAGAAATGTTAACAAATAATACAATCGATGGCATTGAAATGTACAGCACTGAACTACATGCTCGAAGTTCACAGCGTCTAGATTTAAGCCACCGCATAATTAAAATAATAAAAATAAAAACATGACTCCTCTGGCCTCCTCTTAGACTTAGAAGTTGTTTTCTATCCAGCAAATGTGATGTCTTCATTCAGCTGAATAATGAATAGACTCATCAAACAGTTATTGTTAACACGCTGTCAGAGTTTCTTTCTGATAAATTAACACCCTCATTTGCTCTCTGCGGGATCAGAGCCTCATAAATAATGAAAATCAGTGCAAATGCAAATAGTGCGCAGGATGAAGCAGAAACAATCTAATAAAAAACATGTTCCACTGAGAGATGTCGGCTGAATTAGCAGTTGTAAACCTGATGTTGTCAGAAAGATGAATTGAAATAATCATTTACACCAGAGGAACAGAGAGAAGACTGTCTAAAACTGAACTTAACTAACTGACCTGTCCTTAATTTAACTTATACTGTCCTTTCTTAAGAAAAGCAACACAAGAATGATGCAAAACATGCCTTTTACACCATGCATGCACTCACATGTAGACATTTGCTTGGGGTTTTTCTTACATTTATTTAAAAAGAGAAAGAAAATGTTAGGGATCAGACCAGTTTGCATGCATTAGTTCATATAAAGAGGTGTCGGTATGGAATACTGCAGATTAAGCAGAAGTCTGTAGAGTGGAACAGTATAATATTGGTACAGTGGTGAAAGCATACAGTTATGAATAATGTAGCTGATTCTATATATAGCACTATGATCATGGGGTCTTTGATTGCACACAATTGGCTTCTTACGGGTTGCCATGGTGATGTGCACTGCTGATGTGCACTGCTCCACTCTTCCAGCAGATGGCAGCAGTGCATTGTGCTTTATGTGTATCAGGTACATGTGGACAAAGTATGTGAAATGCCAACCAAGAATGTGTACAAGAAGGTCTATATATATATATATATACATATATGCATTTACTGAAAATACTAAGATATACAAAAATATGTACGACATATGTCACGTTAAGGCAAAAGTTTTGAGTGAAAAAAGAAAAAAAAAGAAAACGTTTTTTCTTGGTTCGAGATTTTGATAAATGATGCAATACTATATAAATGAAACATTAAAAAGAGATTCTGATGTTGCCCTTTCTTGAACTGCACCATAACTCAAAAACATGTTTAACTCAAAATTTGAAAATATATAAAGACTCCAGAACTACAAAGATCAGGGCTAAAGGCAGAAAGAAAGTTGTAAGAAAAGAAAGTCTGTTTTTGTACGTCCACAAAAATGAATACACCACATGAATATGATCTATTATAGCTACAAGCAAAGAATGAAGAGAACGTGGCTTTGTGAAAGCACTTTGTTTTCATCTTTTTTTCAAAAGCTCTGGTATTATTTATGAAAAAGTTTTGAGATTCTGACATCTGAACTTTTCTATTCACGGTTTTACATTTAGAATTTGGTCAGATCAAATATGAACTCATTTTTTTTTTTTTTTGGTTATGTGAGTGTTAAAGTGATAGTTCACACAAAAATGACAATTCTGTCACCATTTACTCACCCTTATGTAGTTCCAAACCTGTAAGTTTCTTTCTTCTGCTGAACACAAAATAAGATATTTTGAAGAATGTTTGTAACCAAACAGTTGATGGACCCCATTGACTTCCATAGTATGGAAACAAAAAAATCTATGGAAGTCAATTGGTTACAGTCATTCTTCAAAATATCTTCTTTTATGTTCAGCAGAAGAAAGAAACTCATACAGGTTTGTAACAACTTGAGGGTGAGTAAATGATGATAGAATTTTCATTTTTGGGTGAACTATCACTTTAAGGGGAACATTCCATTTTATCATTCCTCAAACATTACGGGAACGTTACATTTGAATATTCTCTAAACATTCTGAAACAAGTCCAACTAAAACATTTAAGAAAAAATGCTCCCATGAACAATGTATAAACAATGTTTTTGTGCTAACGTTTTGAGAACATTATCAAAGACCAGAGAAATTTAAACGAACATTCTATTAACGTTACTAGAAGAACTTTGAGAGAACCTTGCCAGAACGTTTGCTAAAGTTCTGAGAATGTTCTAACCAACTGAACTGATTCGGATCTCTCTAGCTAGGGACCAACACACAAATATAGGGTAAAACAGTCCATAAATCAGGGCCGTAACAACCATAGGCAATAATTGGAAATGGTCAAATTGTCTTCCCGAATATTTGATATTTCTTAATGCTGGTCTCCATTACGCACCACTCTGTTTGGGATCTGTTTGGGATGAAAGGCTGGTCTGCCTCAGAGGTCTAACAGCGCTCGTCAGTCTCAAAATGATGGCCAATCAGATCAAAGAAGGCGGGGCTTACTATTCACTGAAGACGAGTGTGAATTCCAACGCGACGCTTATAGTTTTTACAGTGAAAAAGTATGTGTGTGATAAGATAAAAGTAGCTAAACATTTAATATTTGACAACTGTTTTACGATGGATATGTTTAATGACCCACAGTAACAGTGATGCAAAGTACTAAAAAATTTTTAATGGAATTTCTCCACGTTGAACTGAAAATATGCTATCATTTAAATGATGTCATTCATAACTAAATGTGACAAGACAAGAGTTTTGTTTTTTACATTTTTGACAGACATACAAACAATAGTGAATGTGTGCATATTTTTAAATAAATATTATTTGCAAAGAGTCTAAATGGACTAGGCTATTAGGCTATAATTAGACCTATAACTTCTTTTTACTGTTCTTATTTCTTCTTTACTCCCTTAAAGCCCTTTAAATCCTTTAATTATTTAATTTCTGTAAATAACCCCCCAACTTTGCCTTGCCATAAATAGCCATTTTATCAGACTAAACTATATTTTAACAATCATTTTCAGAACTGAATTAAATATGAATGATGAATATGTTAAATATGAAACATGAATACTTGGAATGAGTTTCTAACAATGCATTACAGGACTGTCTTCTCCAAGAAGGATAAATGCAATGCTAGCCAACTGAAGGCATCTTTGAAGGCACTTGAGAACAGGGTCACAGCTTAAAATACTTTCTAGGTAAACAGCTCACTAGTTTTGGACTTTGGCAAGCCATTTTAGCTTAAAATGTTCCCAGTGTTATTCATCGTAAAAAATAGTTTTTACTAGTAAGAATTAATTTAGAGAGCTCTAAAATTCAATTCTTACTAATAACAGTTACAATTAAAGAGCTCTCTTCAATTCTTACTAGTCAAAATTCATTTGTAGAGCTCTGTAATGGGAACTGTTACTAGTAAGAACTGAATTAGAGAGATCTGTAATTGTAGGTTAAAGGATTAGTTCACTTTGAAATGAAAATTATCTCAAGCTTTACTCAGCCTCAAGCCATCCTATGACTTTCTTCTTTCTGATGAACATAATTGCAGAAATATTAATAAATATCCTGATGCATCCGAGCTTTATAATGGCAGTGATGGGGATCAATGAGTATGAGCTGAAGAAAATGCCTCCATCCACATCCATCCATCATAAATGTGTGCTCCACACAGCTCCAGGGGGTTAATAAAGGCCTTCTGAAGTGAAGCAATGTGTATGTGTAAAAAAAAAAAAAAAAAAAAAATCCATATTTAAAACGTTATGAAGTAAAATATCTAGCTTCCACCGGACCGCCTTCCATATTCAGCTTGCGCAGAAAGTGTAAAACTCTTGCAGGTCACAAAGCTTATGCTACGACCTACCCTATTCAACTTACGTGACGGCATTTTACACTTTCTATTTCTATTTCTTTCTATTTTCTTTTTCACTTCAATATGGAAATCAGTCTGGCGGAAGCTACATATTTTACTTCATAACTTCAGAAGCTTCAGAAGGCCTTTATTAACCCCCCGGAGCCGTGTGGAGCACGTTTATGATGGATGGATTGATGTTGATGGATCTTCAGCTCATACTCATTGATCCCTATCACTGCCATTATAAAGCTCGGATGTGTCAGGATATTTATTAATATTTCTGCAATTATGTTCATCAGAAAGAAGAAAGTCATATACACCTAGGATGGCTTGAGGGTGAGTAAAGCTTGGGCTAATTTTCATTTCAAAGTGAACTAATCCTTTAATTCTTACTAGTAATAATTGAATTAAAGAGCTTTCTAATTGGAATTGTAAGAATTGAATTGTAGAGCACTCTAATTTAATTCTTACTAGTAAAAATGCAGTTACGATGAGTAATGCTGGGAACATTTTAAGCAAAAACAGCTTGCCATATTGGACCAGAACTGAAATAAATGCAATCAGTTGCTGTTTCCGTCTGTTTAAACTGCATGAGCAGCCAGCGGCGTTCACTGCAGTGAAGAATTATCAAGCCTTTGTGTACACTGTTAAATTCAGAAGAAACCCTGCCAAAACAAATTTACTATGACATTGAAACGTGTACTGAAAAGGTATGAAACAACCGCTGCATTAATTCTAAACGATGACTTAAATATGACAATAACCGCCTGTCACACAATCACAACTGCGACACGACAGGAGACCATAAATCATCCACAGCTACCAGTTTTGACAGGTTTGACATAAACTGAAGCCTATTTACAGTGAACCAAAAAACATAAGTTATTTCTAAGAAAAAATCGTGTTTGCTCCTCTAGCCACTAGAGAGAGCTGTTGAACCTTATTTTACTCTCCATTTTACATTTGTATTATTTTATAAACCCGTGTTGACTCTATGTAATTCCCACTAGTTTTATTTTTCTTGTCTTGAGTTTTTCACCTGTCAGATTTAACCCAGGGTTTATAAACCTCTAGATATCTTACTGAACTCAGTGCGTCTCGTCTGGTCTGCACCTGTGTAATCCGGCCTGGCTGATAAAGCTAAGGTTAGTTTCTACGGCTCTTATCACTAAAGTCCAGGTTCATTCCCTTGAGTAGTGTTCTCAGTGTTAGAGCAATATCACAGAAATCCTCCTCCAGAATGGTTGGGGAATCTCTTGTGGATTTCAGCTAGAGCCAGGCGAGAACAAGGACTCACAGAATTACAGTTTTCTGTTGCTGTGTGTGGTCTGGTATCCAGTAAGATCCATCACAGACTCTGAGTTTATCTAGCAGGATTTCATGTTATCCTGTGACAAAACGAGAGATTCAAAGTCTTTGGATTCGCTGTATTCTTAAGTTTTCTTGGGGGGAAGACCAAGAGTTTGATTAAGATCCATTCAGTTTTCACCAGCAAAATGTAAAAATTCAACATCATAATAATGCATATTGTGCTAAATATGCTTATTTTCTGTATGCATATTGTCTACCTACAGTGAATCACCGACTACACTGGCCAGATTATGCACTATAAAACAGTGCATGCCCTAGGATAGTGTATCCCACAATGCAATGCACCCAACTATTTTGGTTGCACTTTATTTTACAGTATGTGCACTTACATGTACTTACTTGCCTAAGAAAGTACTGGTTAATATAAGGTAACTACATGGGTTAAAGTTAGGTTTAGGGGTAGGTTCAGGGTTAGTAGTACCTAGTTATTACTGTAATTAGCCTACCATAATAAGTACACACGGGGGACAGGACTGTAAAATAAAGTGCTACCACTATTTCTACACTGCAAAAATTATTTTCTTCCTCCGTGTATTTTTTTCTTTTCCAGTACAAATATCTAAACATTCTTAAAATAAAAATAAATTTACTTGAGAAGCAAAATGACTTAAAATAGTAATAAAGTAAATAGTAAAAAAGTAAATTTATTTTTATTTTAAGAATGTTCTTGCTTTAAGAATGTTTATATATTTGTACTGGAAAACAAGACAAATATTCTATGTAAAAAAAAGTACAAAAACGATATAGGCCTAGTATATTTAGGCGCAAACCCTCTTTTGGCGTTAAAAAAACTACTGTCAGGATTTACTAAAGACACGCAGTGAAAAAATTTGCGCTGGAAAGGCGTGGACAGGGTTATTTTTTGCAGCTGATCTTATTGCATTTGAATTTGTAGGAGTTTCCATTTCAGATGCAAAATTTATGGGAGTATTTAAATGAGGTGATTTACTAAGGTTTGTGCTAGTCAATTTACTGGTATTTGCGCCATTATTAACCACTTAAAAAAAGCACATCTTAAACCAGACGCTAATTCGCGCTACTCTTGGTAGATTGTTTTGGTCATTATGGAAATGATCCGGCATGTCTGTGTTCATTAATTTGCGAGTCGTCAGTAGATCATGTGTAGAACTTTCCGCTCTCATCTGCGCTTTTTTTGGAATTGTGCTCTCACGCTCATTTGCCCTGTTTAGTAAATCTGGCCATTATAATTCTTCTATATAGTGTGATCAGTGAACCAGAATTAATATCCAGTGCAATATTTTGCAACACAAAGGTTTATTCTAACATTTTTACACAAAATTTGCTTTATGCTAGTATTTGATCAGACTGTTAAAAATACATGAAATTGAAATAATGGCATATGTTTAAAACATTGCATATTATTTCTATTACACAGGCTCAATATATTGCTTAATGGTGTAAGCAATATATTTAGGGTGAATGTACAGTAAGCAAGTGTTTAAATGTTAACATTGAGACACACCTAAACAGATTCTGAATCAGGAAATGCACTTGATTTAAATGCAAGACCCTAGAAACATTAGGCATCTGGAAGTAGGCTAACTCATTAGCAGAAACAGGTGTGATGTTACTATGGCAACCTCTCAGTACTGAGGTGCGATAGCAAAACTGAGATGCACCGGGTGTCAACACAATTATGTTAAACACCGCTCAGGTCCATTAAAATAATAACGAACAGATACAACTTTTGATTTTAATAATGCATTAGTTAATGTTGACATTCAAGGTTCATAAATGCTTTAGAATTATTTTACATTGTTAAAGGGTTAGTTCACCCAAAAATGAAAATTCTGTCATTAATTACTCACCCTCAAGTCGTTCCACACCTGTAAGACCTTCGTTCATCTTCGGAACACAAATTAAGATATTTTTGATGAAATCCGATGGCTCAGTGAGGCCTGCATTGACAGCAAGACAATTAACACTTTCAGATGCCCAGAAAGCAACTAAAGATCAATTTAAAATAGTTCATGTGACTACAGTGGTTCAACCTTAATGTTATGAAGTGACGAGAATACTTTTTGTGCACCAAAAAAACTTTTGACTTTATTCAACAATATCTAGTGATGGGCGATTTCAACACACTGCGTCATTAAGCTTCGAAGCTTTACGAATCATTTGTTTCGAATCAGTGGTTCGGAGCGCGTATCAAACTGCCAAAGTCACGCCCCCAGTGGTGAACCAATGAAATTTCGAAACACTTATGACATAACGAAGCCTCGTTTACTGAAATCACGTGACATTGGCAGTTTCACGCTCCAAACCACTGATTCGAAACAAAAGATTCGTAACACTTCGAAGCTTCATGAAGCAGTGTTTTAAAATCGCCCAATCACTAGAATTGTTGAAAAAAGTCGTTATTTTGTTGCACAAAAAGTATTCTCGTCACCTCATAACATTAAGGTTGAACCACTGTAGTCACATGAACTGTTTTAAATACGTCTTTAGTAGCTTTCTGGGCATCTGAAAGTGTTAATTATCTTGTTGTCAATGGAGGCCTCACTGAGCCATCGGATTTAATCAAAAATAGGGTGAATAATTAATGACAGAATTTTCATTTTTGTGTGAACTAACCCTTTAACTAATGTAGTTAACTAATGTTAACAATGAAACCTTATTGTAAAGTGTTACCATAACCTTAGCAAATAAACAAAATGTCCTTATTTTCTGTTTTATTCACACAGGTTTACTCACTCTCAGTAGCTTCTCATCAGAAACAAACTGTGATTGGCTGCATTACATGTCAATCAGACTCTTCTTGTCTAAGTGGGCGGTTCTTGGGGGGAGGGGGTGGAGCAATGTGGAATAGAATTTATGATAGAAGACGAAAGTTACTGCAGGAAGAAAACAACTTAGAAAGACAAAACAAAATAAATATTAATCATATGGTGGCTATAATGCAGCTGACAGAGGACAAATA
Source organism: Elopichthys bambusa (assembly GCA_037101425.1). NCBI lineage: Eukaryota > Metazoa > Chordata > Actinopteri > Cypriniformes > Xenocyprididae > Elopichthys > Elopichthys bambusa. Next base: position 29,701,609 of record CM074445.1, on the reverse strand, counting down.
CAATGGCAAGGAGGAAGAAAAGAAAACAAGATCCAAATGTTGAAGAAAATACTGATCTCACTGTATATAGAAGAACCTGCTGGCAAGAAAAATCACAAATGAGATCTCTTTAATATCTCAAGACAGAACTGAAATTGCTAATGTGATGTCCTGCTTATCAGATGCGAGGGGGGAAAAGTGTCTCCTCTAGAGATTCAGAGGAGATCTCAACAATGTCTCTTTCATGTCTGTCTGCATCTGATGAATGTAGCAATAATGGGTAGAAAATATAATTCACTTCATCTGGTAAACATGCTTTTGTAGGATGTTTTGATACTCGAGGCTTATGGAATATTAACGGAACAGTTCACGCTTGAATTAACCAATAAACAAAATCAGCCTTGTCACAGTATTCAATGATATCTCTCATTTGCAAACACAAGACACTGAATAAAGCAATAAGCCCCAAGCTCCGCTCCATGTCGTGCCTAACAACGCCCCTTAGCTGTTATAAATTCACTGTAAACCACGGCTTCACGGGGCTTATTGCTTTTATTAAACAGTTACCACTCAATACAAATATTAAAGCTGAAAAATGTATCAATGCAACTTTCATGAAGTAAAACCATTAAAAGCCTTCCTTCCGCTGGATAAAAATAGTCCCTGACCGTGAACAGTAACAGAAGTTACATTATTACGCCATTAGATGGCGGCATGGAGTCACTCAGTCGCAAAGACTTTTATATTGAAACTTGTGAACACGGAACAAGACGCAAATGATAAATGCTTTGACTAGCGCTGTCAGTGTCAGCGGGGCACGGGAAAACCCATGTGTTTTCAACACAGCTCAACCAATCAGAATCAAGGGCCAGAACAATGCGTTTTATAAAAAACCTTTTGTTTCAACTGCATAGCTAACTAGACAAAAAATTAGAATGTTTGAGGTTGTACTGTTTATTTTGTGTGTGTGTGTGTATGTGTATATTATATATATATATATATATATATATATATATATATATATATACACACACATACATACATACATACACACACACACTACTAGTGTGTATATTATATATATATATATATATTTTTTTTTTATTTATTATTTTTTTATATATATACACACACACTAGTAGTTTAATATATACACTACTAGTCAAAACTTTGGAAACATTACTATTTTTTATGTTTTTTTGAACGAAGTCTCTTATGCTCATTAAGGCTGCATTTATTTCATAATAAATACAGAAAAAACAATAATATTGCGAAATATTATTACAATTTAAAATTATGGTTTTCTATTTTAATATATTTTACAATGTAATTTATTCCTGTGATCAAAGCTGAATTTTCAGCATCATTACTCCAGTCTTCAGTGTCACATGATCTTTCAGAAATCATTCTAAAATTATGATTTTATTATCAATGTTGAAAACAGTTGTGTTGCTTAATATTTTTTTGGATTCACTGATAAATAAAAGGTTAAAAAGAACAGCATTTATTCAAAATATAAATCTTTTCTAACAATATAAATCTTTACTATCACTTTTTATCAATTTAACACATCCGTGCTGAATAAAAGTATTCATTTCTTTCAAAAAAATAAAAAATAAAAAATTACTGACCCTAAACTTTTGAACGGTAGTGTATATTGCTATATTTTAAATAAATGCTGATATTTTTTTACTTTTTATTCATCAAAGAAAGTATCACAGGTTATAAAATAATATTAAGCAGCACAACTGTTGATAATAAATCATCATATTAGAATGATTTCTGAAGGATCATGTGACACTGAAGACTGGAGTAATGATGCTGAAAATTCAGCTTTAATCACAGGAATAAATTACATTTTAAAGTATATTAAAATAGAAAACCATAATTTTAAATTGTAATAATATTTCACAATATTGTTGTTTTTTCTGTATTTATTATGAAATAAATGCAGCCTTAATGAGCATAAGAGACTTTGTTCAAAAACATTAAAAATAGAAATGTTTCCAAACTTTTGACTGATAGTGTATATATATGCAATAATGATCCAATCATAGACTCTTAAGCATTTGCTTATATATATATATATATATATATATATACACACACACACACACAAACAGCAACTTTTTTTTTTGGCCAGGCAGTATATATTGGCTTGCTCATCCCCTCTTATTTAGTATGGGACATGTTTCAAATATCGAACAGCCCAGAGAGTCTGACTGTGACGGCTTGAATCTGCAGAGAGGATCTTTGATCACATCTGCTCCTCAGAGGAGACGCCATGTTCTCACGCCCAGAGTCGCTAGTGTCATTAACATCAAAGGATGGGAAAAACATGTTTAATCAATTTCCTCTCACTCTCTCTCCTGTTCTACAAAAAAGAAAAAGAAAAAGAAGCCTTGGTTAGTTGGACAAAGGTCTCGAGCAGTCAAGTCCCTCCTGTAGCAGAGTTCACGTCTAACAGAGTAATTACCTCCAACGGTTCAGAAAACATACAGCAAATCGCTCGGGGAAGAAACCAAATGATTGTACAGCTTCACCTTCCAATGTCAGCGGTGGAAACCAGGCCCAGCTCAACACTCATTAACCAGCGTTTGGTACCAGATAGGATACAGCAGCAGATATTTTTGTCTTTGGGATCTCTGAGTAATTACCTCTGGAGTTTGCCTGTTAAATTGAGTTAAGAAAAATTGAGAAATAGAGACAAAAGTTTTGTTTGCAGTGCAGGGTTGTTATGCAATCTCTAAAAAAACTAAATCTAATAAAGAGACGTGACATTTCATGCTGGAAGAAGTACAAAACATGTAGGATATGAGGTGCCACAAAGTCTAATGCTCCAAATACAAAACTCAAAATAACATCAAAATCCACTGAGACGAGGTCTAAAAGCTTGTGCACATGATATACAGCCAAACAAAAGAAAAACAGATCGTGAGCTGCATAGAAAAGCATTGTAAGGCATCATATACATGCTCTCAAGATGAAATCTGTTCATAAACCTATATAGACACCTTATTTTCACTCAGAAATTGCTAGTAAATTTTTACAAATAATTACAAAGAAACGTCAAATAACACATTGAATTAAACATAATTATTTACTACTTCACAAAAATAATTTTTTTATAGTGTGTTGGTGTCAAACTGTCAGTTATGAATTCAGTGTCTCATCTGATTCATGTGAGAAATGCTATTTGTGTGGTGTCTGCCTAGGAAGATTACTTTAAATCTGTCACTTTTCAGGTTTCCTTTCAGTTAAGATGCTGCCTTAGAAGACAGCTGCCTATATAGGGAGTAGACAGCAAGGGAACTCACTAGGGAAATCATAGAACTCTAACCAATTAAAGTAGTACTTCAATATCAGACAGACAGACAACAAATGTTGTATTTTGAGTGACTGTTATTTAGCAGTTTACTTCTTTAAGCATTCACTAACTAGCAGAAGACACTAAGCAGGTTTAAATTCCAGTGTCGCAGATAGGATTCGTTGTAACACTTCGTTACAATGCACCCCGCTACTAGAACTATGCTATTTTATACAGTCACGATATAATTGGCATAATTAACTTTTGTGAATTTATGTTGAGAAACAATAGTGAAATTCCATCAAGAAAAAAAAAAAAAAAAAAAAAAAATTTAATGGTAATGCTATTGAATCAATGTTACACTATGATTGATTTTTACATCACTGTTGTTGAATCAACACTGAAATTGACACAAAAAAAAAATCTTTGGTTCAATCAATGTTACAATGTGGTGTTGACACTGAAAATTCAACTGAAATGTAATTACAACATAAAACTGTAATGATTGGGCAATCAGGCAGGCAAAGGAGCAGGCTGAGAAGCAGATCCACATGCAGTTAGAGATTTATTCAAATAATCCACAAAGTCAAAAACACAAACGGAACAGGAGGAAACACAATAAACCAGAGAATCTGCATTCAATGACTGACAGAGAACAAGTGAGACACCAGGGGCCGTATTCACGAAACATCTTAAGGCTAAAAGTAGCTCCTAACTTGCGGATTTAGGATGAACTCTTAAAAAATAATGGCCGTGTCAGTGCTAAATTTAGGACTCCTGAAGAGTATTTCACAAAGCATTTTAGCGCTAAAACTAGCTCCTAAATCTGTGAAATGTTAGGAGTGGTCAAGAGGATCACTAAGATCAAATCACAAACAATCCTAAAGACACTGTACACCATTGAGGCAATAGCGATAGAGCCTTGGGTGCTGAACCTTTTCTTCATAAATGCAATACATATTTTGAGTTAGAGATTGGAATACAATAAAATGGCAAAATAAATCTTTAATAAATAAATAATGTACTATTACCTGTGGCAGTTGTTTTCACGAGTTCACACTTACAAATAGAGTAGAGTAAAAAAAAAAAAAAAATATATATATATATATATATATATATATATAGAGAGAGTAATATATATATATATATATATATATATATATATATATAGAGAGAGAGAGAGTAATATATATATATATATATATATATATATATATATATTACTCTAAATATATATATATATATATATATATATATATATTACTCTATATATATATATATATATATATATATATATATATATATATATATATATATATATATATATATATATATATTTTACTCTAAATATATATATATATTTTACTCTATATATATATATATATATATATATATATATAATAAGCGTATTTGGCGTGCTGTTCAAGGTGATCGAGGGCTCCGAGCTTGTTCCAGCTGGGAACGGGGTGGTGGACGGATGCAGAAAACTGTCGAGGTAAAGTGAGTCGGCTCCAGTCTGTGTATTTATACCTCCACTCGAGCGTTTGAACGCGCTCCTCAAAACCTTTGTTTATAAAGCATCATTTGTCACTTGAATTCTGCAATCTCTTGAGACACAGACATGCAAGAGGCGGACAATTAACTGAACATATACTAGTTTAATTAGTGACACTTAGCCTACATTTTAAAATCTTTATTTCAATATGGCAACCTTTTTATTTAAAAAAAAAAAATCTTTCTTTGAATTTGGCAACATTTGTATTTTAAAACCTTTATTTGAATATGGAAACATCTCGTTCTACAATATTTCTATGATTAAATTGCTGACAGAGACTCCTCCCCATCAGCCAATCACTGTGGGCATAGTTAGTAAGTGTGTTGACATCATCTATAGCAATGAGGTCAACCCCGCCCTTACACTTAGCTTAAGACTTCTTTCTATTCCTTAGTAAAAGTTTGTCTCAGCTATTGTAGCTAACAAGGGAAAAGCAGCAGGGAAACATGAAGTGAACAGAGCAAAAGAAGACACACAGAATTTCAAAATAAGAGTCCAAGACAGACACTGCGTTCCGCAGGGATCGTGACAAAAACAATGTTGCCATCTGATGTTCCAAGTTAATGTTGAAACAACATTAATATTTCAACCACACTTCAATGGTGCATCAACAAATTCCTTTTAAAATATAAATGACATCTTTCCAGAAAGCATGGTAGGGGTGTTCAATTTTTCTACCCAAGTTTATCTCCAGCCCTAATTAAACACACCTGAAGCAGCTAATCAAGGTCATTAGGATCAATGAAAACTTCCGGTTTCTTTCTTCTGTTGAGCACAGAGCTCTCATATTTGTCTCTAAAGTTTAGAAGAGATCTCAACAACTTTACAAATCACATGTCTCATTGTGAACTCAAACATGTCTACCATATAACATATATTAATAATCAAATTGGTTAAGGATTGAGTCGTAAGCCATTTAATGTGCCTTTCAGCAAAGAAAGCTCCAGGGATACTGTTCCTAGTAAGACTTCTGTAAGTCAGTTGTGATAAAGGCATCTGGTACATAGTCTCAGCCTCAGACGTCATGCCTACAGACCGTTGGCTGAACGTCTGATGCATAAGGCACACTTAACTGGAAACACTTGAGAATTTTCGAAGTCGTCATCTGGTTGGTTGAATTATACAGGATGTCCGGGAGTGTGTCAGGTTCTTTAACGGTCCACCTGGAAACAAATCATCGTGTTTACAACTCTGACAGTGAACACTTACCAGGATCAACTAAGCGCTGTATTTTCAAACGTATGTGACATTATTGTAGGGACATCAACTAACCCTAAACATGACATAGAACAAAACGAACTGTGATTGATTGCGTTAGATGTCAGTCAAACGTCCTCTTGGGCGGTCCTTGGACAATGAAAGCTGCGACAGAGTCCAGACCTTCTGCCGTCAGTCTGAAGGTCTGGCTACGCGAGACTATCAGGTACATTACTATTTCCAAGAACAAATTATGTGCCCTATGCGCATAAAAAGAGTACAGCTCTATTCTCTTATTGTGTGTCAGCAATTAAGTTTAACGTTAACCTTATTTCTGCATAACTTCACTCTTAATATAGGCTTAAACTCTGAATTTATGGATTGTTTTCTACTTTAGTGCCTTTCTTGACTTGGTGCACAATTTGTAAAGTTGTTGAGGTCTCTTCTAAACTTTAAAAGAGACAAAGGTGGGCGATCCAGTTTCTCTAGCTGAGGAAAATATGAACACAGTGTGTGATATTGTTGAGATCTCTTATGAATCTTTAAAGGAGACAAATGTGAGACCACCAGAGTCTCACCTAAGGAGAAAAATATGAGCACAGTGTGTGATGTTGTAGAGATCTCTTCTAAAACTCTAACAGTCTCACAGTGGTCTCCAATGGTCTTTAGAGCTTTTGTCTCCGGAGACAAGTGTGTAAAGCAGGAGACTCGAGCAAAAGTCTCCATTTGATGTTAAAGTAACCTCATTTATGTCAAGGAGAAACATTTGATATGAATACGATCCTCAGCTGGATGGAACTGAATTAAATACTTTGAATGTTGCGATCCTATCTGACTTATGATAGCAACCTGAGTCGTAACAAAACACTGTTTGCCAGAGGAGAACTGGCCCCCCGACTAAGCCTGGTTTCTCCCAAGGTTTTTTTTTCTCTCCATTTTAACACCTGTTTGCCACCTATTTGCCACCTGATGTCACCTGTTGGAGTTTGGGTTCCTTGCCGCTGTCGCCTTTGGCTTGCTTAGTTGGGGACACTTGACAATTGACATTTGATATTCAACAGTGCTTTGATCTGCCTGCATTGACACTATTCTTTAAGAGCTGCTGTGCAGCCAAAATAATGTACCAGTTATCACTGTAAAGCTGCTTTGACACAATCTACATTGTAAAAAGCGCTATATAAATTAAGGTGACTATGTGAAAGAGTTGTCATTTTTCTTTCATCTGGGATGACACCTGGATCATTGTGAGAAACTATTCTTGAAGCCATTTTAACGCAAAGCGATGATACGTGTCTTTCTTTGGAGGTAACCATTGATAACACAAAAACACAATGATTGGAAGTACGTCTTCCCTACTTTCATAGCAGGGATCTTGGAGGGCCACTGTCCTGCAGAGTTTAGCTCCAACTTGCCTCAACACACCTGCCTAGAAGTGTCTAGTATACCTAGTTAGATCTTGATTAGCTGCTTCAGGTGTGTTTAATTGCAGCTGGAGCTAAACTCAGCAGGACAGTGGTCCTCCAGGAGCAGGATTGGACACCCCTGTTTTATAGCAATCAATCTGTTCTTATAATCCAATCAGAATGATAGTGATTTTACCTGACTAACACTTGTTCTCACTTTCCCATGTGCTGATGATATGATTAGTGAAGTGATGTTAGCTGGTCATTAATCTTTACTGAAACAGATCAGAGATCATACATGAGAGCAGAGCTCAAACCAGCAGATAAACCAACAACCAGAAACCAGCAGTAGAGAAAAAGTAGAAAGAGCAAAAACACTGACAGAATGAGAGAGGAAATCAAGCAAGACTGAAAACTTTCTTATGCCATGAGCACAGCGCTGTAAAAAATTCCTGAATATATCTAGGTAAGACATGGTTGTTTATAGATTTTTTTCCCCCTTGAAGTCATTAAAGATGAACTGACATGTAATACAGACTAGAATACATGAATCTTTTCAGCTTGATGATTCGGAGTTCTATGTTTAGCTGGTTTTGTGAGCTTTGTAACTTCTGGAAGTTGCGCAGCATTTTCTATTTTCAAGTTTTATTTTTCCTATTTATACACTGATAATAATTTCCTGACAATCCACATAATACCAACACCCACTCCACAAATGCGGCGAAGCTCCCTCGAGGTCCCTCCCTGGACAACTGGGCCTTTGTAGAGGTATTGATTCCCGTGAGGAGGAATGAGCAAAGGTGGAAATGTTCCTGGAGGGAGCGATCTCCCTGTTCGAGGCACAAGAGGTGAAAAGATGGACTGCCCATGGTAACGGGGAAATTTGAAACAAAAATATAGCTGCAAGCAGTGATGAGGGGCCCAAGCCATGGCAACACTGTTCGAGATATCCAATATCCGTTCGCAATGTAGCATTGTCAATGTCTTGGCATCATGTTCAGAAAGTTTGGTGTGAATCGTAAGACTCCCCTATGAGAAGTAGTTAAAAGTTAAAAGCCTGATTTATAAAAAAAAAAAAAAAAAAAAAAAAATCCACATTCAAACCAAAATAGCCGACGCCCTGTTTGGTCGGAGCTAATGACTGTAAATTAGAAAGTTGTCCAGCTCGATGAGAACAATATATGTACCGAGTTTGGTGACTGTGGTTAAAACTTTTGTCAAAAGGTGGTGCTATAGAGCCCCTCCTCCACACCCGTTTCTAAGGCTTTGCCAGTGTTTGACAACTCTGTGTGTGTCGAGTTTCATATAATTCGAAGCTTGCTAAGAGCCTCAAAAAGACCCAAAAAGAATATTAAAGGTTGATGCATTGCCATGGCAACAGTATTTAAGATAACCAAGAATCATTTTGCAGATCCACATCTGCCATGTCTTGACATTATCATGACGAAGATTCAATCGGGTAAATATGAGGGTGATTTCATAGCATTTTGAAAGTGACACACTTCCTGCTGCCAGTTGGTGGCACTATGACTTTGACTCATGATAGTCACATCCATGAGATCAGCCTTCTACAACAAACATGCAGTTGACGTTTCATCAAAATCAGTCAATGTATGCAGAAGTTATAACACACTTCCTGTTTCTCTTTTTCGTGATAAGTATGTTGCGTCGCCATGGCCAAACTGCTTGAGATATCAAAAATCCGCTCGCAATTTAGCATCCTTAATGTTTTGATTTCACACTGACTAAGATTGCTTGTGATCGGATGAGTAGTATATCAAATTCCAGAGAATGCGTTTTTCAAACAACCCATAATAGCTGACTTCCTTTTGGGCTGGCGTATGTCTTGTGTGAAAATTATACTGTATATAAATGCACAAAGATGAGGATGAAGATTCCAAAAGTCTTTAATTAATTCAACACACAGGCAATTCAAACACAGGGCAGCTTCAGTGAAACATAGATGAGACCGGACAACTTGAACTGAGAACACAGGAAGTTAAATTCACATTCAAACGAGGTGATTAAAGACAACAACTGAATGTGATGGCAAATCAAACTAGTACAGTGACTAACACAGGCAGAGAAATGGTGCAAACACAAACAAGGTCTAAACTGAACTGAAACTGTGACAAGCAAAGCTGCCAAGGTATTTATTTGTGACAGCTCATAGACTTATATTTTATTCTTTGTCTACCCCTTTTGAGGCATTTTATTTTTACTATTTAACTATATGCTGCTAATGAAGACTTGCTACTGCCGATAAACACACAGACATTCTACTCTGATCGTTTATGACATGAAAACATAAAATAAAAGGCATCATAAAATCCCCACAAAAAGGCAGGAGACAAGCATGGTACAATACCAGCCCATACACATGCATTCTGCTGTATAGAGACAACAAGTGTGAGTCTACAGGACAACAGAGCCCTTCAAAACAAGCAAATCTGCCAGCAAGACATTTGTACTTCTGCTGCTCTGAAGAGTCAAGAGAAGCACATGTATGCATGCAAGTTTTGTTACTAATATACTGTACAGATCAGTACACATCTTTGTACTTTATTTTGAGGTACATTCAAAACAAAACAATGATTGAAATAGCAAATTCAGACCCAAGGACTGATGAAAGTAAAGTTCAGACTGACGTCTGATCAGCGTTGGGTTCTGTGTGTGTTTGCGGTGTCTGAGCATCGTTGAGATTTCCTCTGCAGACCAGAACACACAGGAGAGGGTCTAAAAATCGCTCTCAAACCCATAAAGGGGAGGGGAGACATAAAAATCAAATTTGGTTTAGCTATCTTCCTGAAGAAATCTACAGGGATCAACATTGCTAAAAACAGCATAAAGTTAACCAAGGCAACGATGAACACTAAAGATGTTTTTTTTTGCTGACAGGAGTAGAACAGATGTGACTACACACACTACTGCAGCAAATAAGCCCAGCGATGCAAGAAATGTGCAAAGACTAAAAAATATAAAACTGGACAAATTTCAAAATAGATCCATGAAGATGAATGGTAAGGAAAAGATGAGCACAAGGATAGTATATAGTATATCATTTAGTAATTTCAGCAGCTGTGTTAAAGATGTCACGATTGTAGTTGTTTTTGTCCTCTATGATCACTCTGAATTGCTGAAAGACAAAATATGCGAGCAAGTGATTTACTTTGCCGCATTTATATAAAATGTATTTCCAATATCATCCATTTGAATAATCATCAACACAACACTTCATTGGTTCTCACGCGTGAGCTTCCGTTATCATATTTGAGTCTGTAAACAATTTTCGCGGATTAATTTTGTGTGAATAAAGGAATAAAATTAAATCTAAAAGCTATCATGTCTCTTTAGAAGACTTGGATTAAACTGCTTCATTCCTGTTGATTTATTTTACCATCTCTTTATGAACCTTTTAATGCGTCATGGGAGAACAGACTTCCAATGGAGGAACAGAAATCTCTCATTTCATTAAACATATCTTCATTTATGTCCTGAAGATGAATGAAAGTCTTGCCTTTAACTGTGTGAATGTGCACTTGTAGTGTTCTTCAAATATGAAATGTTATTAAATGTATATTTTTAAAACGTTATACTTGCATGTTTCTTAACACGCTTAAGTACACTTTTAAAAAGTGCACTTTGTAAGGTCAAATTAAACATTTTACTTCATTCTAAATCATCTTTTAATAAACTTTTGTCGTGCTTTAAAGAAGTATGCTTATTTTGAGGTGTTGACTAATATACTAAATAACGTAAAGAACTTAGTGTTATTTTTAGTGTTTAGTTTATTCAATATTACAGTTAATAAGTTAGTATATTTTAAACATACTAGTGTAAATCACAAATTTATGACATGGCAATACATGACACACGTTTTAAAGTATATTTTAGTTTTCCATAAATGCTTGTCAGCACATACAGCAGTATACTTCAACCATATTTTAACAATCATATTCCAACAACAAGTGTGTTAATAAAGCAGTCCAAACTACATTCAAAATAAATTGAAACTATAGTGAACTTTTATCTAATTGCAATTAACATGCAGTGAAGTGTCCAAAAACATTACATTCAGTTCACACTCATGTAAGGAAAGGTTTCAGAGCATGAGCGTAAAAAGAAAGGCTAAGAGTTTTACTGTGATTTAAAAGCATTAAATTCATGACTAATCTGAACAATATTGTCCGTAAGAGAAACATCTGTAGAAAGGTACTGGTCATTTTCTGCCAGAATATAAGTGAAATTTAAAACAATGCAATGTGTAATTCAAATGGGTAAAACATCTCTATTGGTCATTTGAAAGCAAACAATCAAACTGTTCCTGTGCGAGTTCCTGCTTTATTCCGTCTTACTTTTTCATTATTAAAAAGAAATACATATAAACAGATGCTAAATTTCATTCATTTTTATTCTTTGACTAGCAGTATGGGCACCATTTTCTCTAGTACAAACTGTTGCACCAATCAGATTAAGAAATGTTAGAGAGAAAAGTACTGCACCACGGTACAACAGTATTACCCACGCTTTCAAGAGAGAAACTCGTAATCTAGAGCGCAAATAGAGAGACAAACTCGTTTAGAGGTCTTTAGAATTGTGTGGAAAGACAGTACTTCCCACTATAAAAAGCTCTTTAAAAAAAAAAAAAAAAAAAGCAAGGGCAGAGCATCTCTGCAAACTCAAAAAACAACCAAAACAATCCATGGTTCTTGTTTAGTACAGTGGCTAGATAAACAAATAAAGACATCACCAGAACAAAATATTCCATTACAGAATATTTAGTAGTAATGACTATGAATTTCTTAACTGAGAAAATCGACAGCATCAGAAATACAACTGTAAATGTATAACCTTTGACAGCGCCAATTATAGCCCCTCAAGAACAGTTGCAGTGCTTTACAACTATATAGTAAACTTATTACATCTAAAACCCACTAAACCACTGAAAGAGTTGTTACCTGTAGCAGAATAGCCTCTTCTCATGTCCCAAGACGTTCAAGCGGTTATTAAGCCTCTCATGAAGAAACCTCAGTTAGATCCAAACGAATTAGCAAATTACAAACCCGTCTAAAATACTAGAAAAAGTTGTCAGCTCAATTGTGCTCCTTTTTGCAAAAAAAAAAAAAAAAAAAAAAGGATCTTTATGAAAATTTTCATAAAGCTTCTAGCCAAGGTTGTATCTTAATACTGGTTTTTACTTGATCTTAGTGCTGCGTTTGACACTATAGATCATAAAGTTTTAGATCATACCTATCAGAAGATAACATCAGTAAGTTACGGAGTGCCGCAAGGATCTGGGTTAGGCCCCCTGTTATTTTCAATAATATATGCTGCCACTTGGTAAAGATGGGTCAACAGAGTGAGGATCCATTTGCAGCTTTTATCAAAAGCAAACAACAAGGCAAGGATAAGGCAGAGGTGTGAACAGGGACAGGCTGAGGTCAGGGCAGGCGGTAGACAAACAGAGTTCAAAAGACAGGCAGAGATCAGGGCAGGCAGCAAACATACACAATCCAAAAACAGACGAGGGTCAGGGCAGGTAGCAGAGAATCAAACAAGGGAAACAGTCCAGTCGATAAGAGTAACAGTCCACAAAAACGCTCAGAAAATGATCACCAGGGCAAATCAAGACTTCGCAATGTGTGGGTGCGCTGCTTATAAAGTGTGCAAGTGTGATGTGATGCAGGTGTGCGCGCAATCAGTCCCAGCAAGGAGGGCATCTGGGTAATGAAGTCCGAATGGGTAACAGTCAATATTCAAGTGAGGGCTCCCTCTGGTGGTGCGAGGAGGGAAGTGCAGGAGCCTCACTTGTAACCGAGCAATCTTCTGTGATGTGCGCAACTTTTCCTTCTCCTATGGGCCGACCATCTAGCGCCTCCACTGTCAATTGAGAGTTGTATGAAATAAGTGATGTTATGTTGTTGAATGAAAGGGTTAGACATGAAATTACCAGTTGCCCCAGAGTCTAACAGAGCATGAGTGGATATGGTCTGGCCATTTACCATAATTCTTACTGGTATTTTTATGCTAGTTGGAGAATAATTTGCAGGCGTTCGAGAACTCACCGATTTGGAGTTAGATGAGCCTGGTCGGATTGGACATGAGATCTTGAGATGGCCAGCTTGGCCACAATACAGACACAAGTGAAGTTGTACTCTCCTCTCTCTTTCTTCTGAGTTAGAGGAGTGTAGCCGAGTTGCACGGGTTCAGGGTTGTGAGTGACTGGCGACTGGAGGACTTGTAGGCGAGCGGGACGTCGTGAACGAATCAGATTATCAGTCTGTATAGTTAGCTCGAATGAATTCATTGAGTGTTCTCCCCTCATCACGGCAAGCGAATTAAGCCTGGAGTTCGAGAGTCAGTCCTTTTCTAAACAATAGTTTCAGTGTATCATCAATCCAATTAGTTTGTGCTGTGAGAGTGCGGAAAGACAAAGCATATTCTGCTGCAGTGGTTCTCCCTTGACACGGAGATAGTAATTGGTCACTCGCACTCTTACCTCCCATGGGATGTTCGAAGACTTCTCTGAAGTGTTGTAGAAACAAGGAGAAGGTGGGAAATGTTGAACCATCCTCTCTCCATACAGCGGAAGCCCAGTCCAGCGCTCACCCGGTCAGCAACGAGCATACAAAGGAAATTCGGCTCGAGTCCATGGGGTGTAGAGCGGGTTGACGAAGAGGGGAACACTGTAGCAGAAACCCCTTACATTTAGCTGGGTTGCCATCAAACGTCTCATGGAAGGAGAGTCGCGGGTTCATTGATGATGCGGAAGTGATGGCCTGGCTGGCGGGAGTGGGTGTTTGAGCGACAGCAGCTTCAGTGGGTGTTAAATGAAGGCTCTGCAGCGTCTTAACAAGCTCCTCAGTGGGACAAGTCAGCCGGTTGAGCTGATGCTGATGTACAGCAAACTGACTGGCTTGGGCAGATAGCTCGGTGGTGAGTTGCAAGATGGCTGCTGGATCGCTGTGTGGCGAAGTCTTCTATAATGATGGGTCAACAGAGTGAGGATCCATTTGCAGCTTTTAATAAAAGAAAACACAACAAGGCAAGGATAAGGGAGAGGCATGAACACGGACAGGCTGAGGTCAGGGCAGGCAGCAAACATACACAATCCAAAAACAGGTGAGGCTAGGCAAAGACAAGAAACACGGAGAACAAGGTAGAACAAAGGCTAAACAATACTCAGCAATGTGTGTGCGTGTTTGAGTGCAGCTTATAAAGTGTCACTGATGGGAAACAGGTGTGAGTGTGTGATTGGTTCCTAGCTGGGGAATTGTGGGAAATGGAGTCCATATGACAACAATAGAACACAGACCCAGGGCACATGTAACACTATCAGCTTTCTCTGTTTAAATTAAAGCTGTTAGTTCATATTGTCTGCACATTAAAGGTAATTATTTCATACTTATTTCCGTACTTATATCTGTGTCTTAATTACTGAAAGGAGCAGACAAAGATACAATGCTCATCCTCATTTGGCCGCTCTCACTCTCTCTCTCTCGCTTCATGATTTACATAAAAATTCAACATGATTGTTTTATATTTTACCTTTATTTCTCACTTTTATATATATATATATATATATATATATATATATTTTTTTTTTTTTTACAGTGTATATTCTCTGTCTGTCAGTGTATTATGTGATTATATTAAAGTGAATCTCACATTCATATTCATGTAGTTGTAATGCTCTTTACATGCATAAATCCCACATGTGTAATTCACTGCTAAAACACACTAATATAATCATATTTATCATCATCCTCATGTCATTCCGCACCCGTAAGACCTTCGTTCATCTTCAGAACACAAATTAAGATATTTTTGATTAAATCCGATGGCTCAGTGAGGCCTCCATTGACACTAAGATAATTAACACTTTCAGATGCCCAGAAAGTGACTAAAGACGTATTTAAAACAGTTCATGTGACTACAGTGGTTCAACCTTAATGTTTTGAAGTGACAAGAATACTTTTTGTGTGACAAAAAAAAAAAACTTTATTCAACAATATCTAGTGATGGGCGATTTCAAAACACTTCTTCATGAAGCTTCGAGGCTATACGAATCTTTTGTTTCGAATCAGTGGTTTGTTCGGATTGTGTATCAAACTGCCAAAGTCACGCCCTACATGGGGAACCATTGAAATTTTGAAACGTTTTGAAACACTTATGACGTAACGAAGCCTCGTTTACTGAAATCATGTGATTTCGGCAGCTTGATACACGCCTCAAACCACTGATTCGAAACAAAAGATTTGTAAAGCTTCGAAGCTTCATGAACCAGTGTTTTGAAATCGCCCAAGTGTCGCACAAAAAGTATTCTCGTCACTTTAATAATAAAGTGAACCACTGTAGTCACATGAACAGTTTTAAATATGTCTTTAGTAGCTTTCTGGGCATCTGAAAGTGTTAATTATCTTGCTGTCAATGCAGGCCTCACTGAGCCATCGGATTTTATCAAAGATACCTTAATTTGTGTTCTGAAGATGAACGAAGGTCTTACGGGTGTGGAACGACATGAGGGTGAGTAATTAATGACATCATTTTCATTTTTGGTAGTTTTTAGTGCTCTGGGCTATTGTTAACCTATTGTAAATGAAATGCGTGCATTTTATACTTTTTTAAACAGTTGTAAAACAGTTGCCGTTGTCCTCTGGGCCCAACTTGTGTCATGAGGTGGGGTGCCAGACAGAAGTGTTCACAAAAGTTGTGACATGCCAAACAGATGTTGATTCGCAGATCCACACAGTACATTTGGAAACCAGAGCAAAGAAGCAAGAATAAGAATTGATTTTTCAATTGAATTTGTTCGTACAACTGAATTGAATTGAATTGATTCATAATAAGGCACACAAAAGAAGCACCATAGAAAACATGTTAGCTGCAGTACTATCATGTCGAACACATCTTTTGAGGAAGGCCCTCTAGGAAAGAAGCATCCATATGTGAGATCCATATAGTGGCCAAAATTGATGTCCGGCCTAAGAAAATTGACATCGTCAACCTTTAGTTAAATATTATTAAAAATGTGTTAAAGGTTTTGTAAACATATTGTGTAATTGTGTTTGGAGTCAACTGTTTTATTTGTGATAACGCAATGAAACATGCCAAATTGTGTGGACATAATTTTTGGCAATGAACATGCAAAAACAAGAGAGAACCAATGAAATATTAATAACTGATTATGTTGTATAGTAAAATAAAACCTGTAGCTGTAATTTGCCGTTTTTTGCTAAACAATTTTGTCAGATAAATATCTTAACCAAGTTTAGTGTTTAGTTTTTCCTTCATATTTTAAATATATTTAAAAAAAAAAAAAAAAAAATTATATATATATATATATATATATATATATAATATTTTATTTTACTCATATTTTATTTGTTTTATCAAACCTGTAGGGTCATTAAAAATATATATATCCCCTCCGGACATCACTTTTGGCCACTACCTGATAGTCCACTTTAGACATTCTACTAATTTATTCTTAACATAAAGTACAGAATGAATGACTTTAAATCATGAATTTTCAGGCACAAGTGGCAAGTTTCCTGCGAATGGGATATTGAAAGTCTTCTCCTAGTACAGAGTATCAGATGTCAGAAAAATGGCAGGGATGTTATAACATCCCTTCATCTCTCCTGTGGCAGGTGAGTTTGTACAGGATTCAGGTATAAATCCTGCTGGCTTACAGCTCTGAGCCGTGACCACTGAACCCCTGCCGGCTCTCAGTTCACACACATTTACTGATTTACTCTGATTTACTTCCCCTCATACCATGGTTCTAGGCACAACCATGCAGAAATAACAGCACTGATTTCATCTCACCATCCGCCCACTAGTGTGTTTACACCTCACCCGTGACCCACGACCTGTGCAGCTAAACAACTCGCTAAAATACAAACCTGAAATAGCAGGTACCCTAGGTGCCTAGGTGTCACGTTAGACAGACACATCCACCTCTTCAAGAGCCTCCATCAGACTACATCCTTTTCTCCTTCTCTTGCTGATGTTTTCCTGTAAAACAACACTGGTAGAAAATAATATAATTAATAGTTTTTGTAGGATATTCTCCCTATTTTGTCTAGCAGTTGTTTTGTGTTGGATTCAGACAGTTCAAAATATTGTAATTTTTGTGAATTATGCCATCTAACTTTAATGTCAGACTCAGAACCATTATATTTTTTCAATATCGGTTGGGTGAACAATAAAACCCAACACTTTATTCAAAATGGTGTTTTTAGGACTTCCTAAAAACCAATAAATGTCAGACTGGGGCAAGTTGTCACATTTTTTTCACGTTTGATTTTTATGTTAACCTATACATTTTTTTTTAAAAAATATTTTTGCTGTTGGTTTCCCTAGTGTAACAACATGCCCCAAAAGATCAGTGTGTGTTCAATGAACCATATTTATAAACATAAATAATTATAACTATTAACAAACCCAGTGATTGAGTCGTTTTAACCCAGTGGTTGGAATACATGTTCGCCCAACATGCTTGGTAGTTGTATTTAACTATTGTTTAAAACATTTATTTTTATATAATTAATAAATAATAATACAATAATAAAAAAAATTGTATTAAACATTATGGGTTATTTTTAACCCAGCATTTTTTAGAGTGAGATCTACTGTACCAACCAACCCCAACAACCAACCCACCAACCACCCACAACCAACCCACCAACCACCCACAACCAACCAACCAACCACCCACAACCAACCCCAACCAACCCACCAACCACCCACAACCAACCAACAAATCAACCACAACCAACAAACCCCAACCAACCAACCAACCACCCACAACCAACCAACTCCAACCACCCACCAACCAACAAATCAACCACAACCAACAAACCCCAACCAACCAACCAACCACAACCAACCCACCAACCACCCACAACCAAACAACTAACCTACAACAACCAACAAACCAACCACAACCAACCACCAACCAACCACAACCAACCGACCCCAACATACCAACCACCCACAATCAACCAACCAACAAATCAACCACAACCAACAAACCTACCAAACAAACCCCAACCAACCAACCCACCAACCAACTCCAACCACACACAACCAACCAACCAGCCAACCAACTACAACCACACACAACCAACCAACCAGCCAACCCACTACAACCAACCAACCCCGACAAACCAACCCACCAACCACCCACAACCAAACAACTAACCTACAACAACCAACAAACCAACCACAACCAACCCACCAACCAACCCCAACCACCCACAACCAACCAACCAACCGACCGACCAACCAACTGACCAACCAACCGACCAACCAACCAACCAACCCCAACCAACTACAACCAACCAACCCCAACAAACCAACCACAACCAACCAACCACCCACAACAACCAACCACAACCAACCAACCCCAACAAACCAACCACAACCAACCAACCACCCACATCAACCAACCACAACCAACCAACCAACTACAACCAACCAACCACCCACAACCAACCAACAAACAACGAACCAAGCACAACCAACCAACCCCAACCAACCAACCACAACAACCATGCACTACCAACCAACCAACCAACAAACCAACCAACCACAACAACCACGCACTACCAACCAACCAACCAACCACAACCAAACGTGCAAGTATGCAATACAACACACAACATAAAACCACAAATATTCCAATGCTATAATAATATACTATTAACTGGTAAACGTGGTGCTTAAAATAAAAGATGAGGATGTACTGCATTTTGGAAAAATCTATAGCAGCATCTTTTTCCTAGAGATTGTGCTAAATTC
The DNA here is from genome assembly GCA_037101425.1 of Elopichthys bambusa. NCBI lineage: Eukaryota > Metazoa > Chordata > Actinopteri > Cypriniformes > Xenocyprididae > Elopichthys > Elopichthys bambusa. The sequence goes on along the minus strand of CM074445.1, from coordinate 29,682,360 downwards.
AGTATGTTATACAGTCATTGCTAGCAAAGTGTGAAAACATTAATAGTGGGTAGCAAAGGTATATCCTGTCATTTTAATATTTTCCACATTGTAATAATTAGTTTTTACTTTAATACAATTACAGTGTAAAATGTATATCTCACACCACATATATAAAATATACATTTCTTTTATAAGGGAACCCTGTCCTAAAGTATAAGTGGTGGAAGAGTTGGAGAAGCCCTGGCTTGTAGTGCCGCTACTGAACCGGTGTCATTATTGAAATGAAGAGCACCACTGCAGAGGTGCAACTAACAGCAAAACTCTGAACTGTTCCATGCTGAGAATCTCTGTGCTTCAGTAATGACACCAATTAAACAAATTATCCCAGCCATTATCAGCAGTCTGCACTCCCGCTGCCAGCGAGCCCACGCCTGACGCCCACACTTTCATTAGTGCACTTAATTGACTTGTATTAATAGTAAGCACAGAGTACATTGAGTGCTTTGTTTTCATTCCGTTCCATGGTGACTTTGAGACAAACCAGCAGATGTGAAAGATGTATCGACTTTCCTCTTGACTCTTGATCTCCAACCGAAGCCATCTGTGCAGTTTTCTTAACTTCTCTTCACACTCTTCATAACTTTTTGTTTAGAAATGTGGTGCACATAGTATAGCTCAAAAATAATCAAACATTTTTAGAAAACTGAAATAAAATGGAAAAATAAAAACATGCCAACTCTTGATTTCAAAAAAGAAAATATGAGTGGTGCCAAAACACAGTGTCATAATGCTAAAATTTTGCTATGTTGTTGATAAGATGTTCTGCTAGTTTTTAGCACATTGCCGCAGGATTTTTTCCACCAATTTTATCATCTGTCTGCAAAAAAGTGTCAGTCTGATCAACATAGACACACACACACACACACACACACACACACACACAGGATTGACCCATAACTAAAGCATTTGCAGTCTACGGTACCTTCTCATTTAGTCAAACATGACAGGATCAGATGTCTCTCTTCTCGTATGCGTTTCTGTCAGCGGACTTATATATAGCTTGACATTTCTCTTTCCATACTTTAGTTGAAAATAAATGAAAAGAGACTGGAGATGACAGATGTGATATGAGGTAAAAATCATTTAAGAAAAGTGTGGATTAGAGATACAGAAACCTCTAGAGATGCATCAATTTTTGATTGATTATGCTAAAACAAGCATCACTATGATTATGTAAGGTTAGTGATTTGAAGGAACTGATAAACTCAACATGAATTTTACCATTTTTAATTTACAGTAAGGTCCTATTAGCACTGTAAAATATTGCCCCTACTGTAACTCAGCTTAAAAACTTAAGATCATTTGCTGCCTTCAAATTTTAAGTATAACCATATTATTAACATATTATTTAAATAAAGTTGAAATAATTTTTAAAAGTTAAAGTGATAAGTTAAAACCATGTGTTGTATCATATCTTTTTTGCATTTTAACTAAAATTAATAACATTGAGCAATGCATTTGTTTTTATTAATCTTTGTTAAACATAGTTGATAAAACTGTTCATTGTTAGTTCATGTCAGCTCAGATCCATTAAAATATTAAAAGATACAGCTTTAACAATGTATTCATAAATGTTGAAATAAACATTAACTAAGATGAATAAATGCATATCTGAGGTACTTTCCATTGTTAGTAAATTAATGTTAACAAATGAAACCCTAGTGTAAAGTGTTTTCCTGGTCTTATCGTGAATGATTTATCTGTGTATAATATTTGAAATGTTTTAATACATATACTTTCATATAAATATATTGATTCAATATTTTGTATTTGCAATCAAAATGCAAATTGTTCTTGTTTATATTACAGTTTATATTATAACAATTTATATATACACATGCAAGCTTTCACTAGTAGCCGTCTGCAAAGCCCCATAATGCAGATTTTAGCTTCCCTTGAGACGTCAACACACATGTAACAGTATTGGCTTGATTTATGAAGCTTGTCCAGCTCGATAGTTGAGGTAGCAGTTAGTGAGCCATCAATAAGAGTCAGGGCAGTCTAGGGACGTGTGTAATGTAGCTGCGTTGCTTACGGCTCAATGCCTTCGCTACATTTTGAAGGTTTTGTTAACAAAGTTGCACCCCGATGTGCTGTAAAACGTGCCTGTGATTTTGGGATTGCTGGAGATTAAATTTTAAACACTGATATACAGCTTCAACAATGCCAAAGTGTGCGAAACACAAAACCTTGTGATTCTGAAGCATCTTCCCCCCCCTTCCGATGCCCTATTTTCCTCATCTCAACGTCAACAACTTCCACCCTAGACGCTCTCGGTTTTCATCCACCGCAGGCTGGTGACTCTGTGAGAGCTTTAAAATGACAGACTGTGATGTTTGCTTCGGTTTGAAGTATTCCCATCATTCCCGACACTTCAGGTTAGTGAAGGAAGCCACGTGTAAGTCTTAATCCTTTCTCAGGGAATCCCACGACACCTTCTGCAAACAACAAAGAGAAGAAGTTCACAAGTCTTGGACTTTGGCCTTCATTCATTTATAACAACTTTGCTTCGGCGTTGTATGTTTCTCATCAATATTTTGACAAGCATTATGGCCTGAGGAATCTTTCCCTGTTAAACACAAATTAATTATAATTTATAATTTACTCACCCCCATGTCATCCAAGATGTTAATGTCTTTCTTTCTTCAGTCGAAAAGAAATTAAGGATTTTGAGGAAAACATTCCAGGATTTTTCTCCATATAGTGGACTTCACTGGGGTTCAACGGGTTGAAGGTCCAAATGTCAGTTTTAGTGCAGCTTCAAAGAGCTCTACACGATCCCAGACGAGGAATAAGGGTCTTATCTAGCGAAATGATCTCTCATTTTCTAAAAAAAAAAAAAAAAAAAGATATACTTTTTAACCACAAATGCTCATCTTGCACTAGCACTGCGATGCGTTACGTAATCATGTTGGAAAGGTCACGCGTGATGTAGGCGGAAGTACCGATCCAGTGTCTACAAAGTGAACGTGCAAAGATTGAGTCAAACGCCCTTTACAAAAAAACTATATTGGACGATTTTGAAGATGGAGGAGAAAATTCCATCCAAAGGTTTCACCCTACCGTATCTTTACAATTTCACATGGGTTTGAATCAGATTCAGCTAGATAGTCAGTTTACACCCAGATGGTGCAACTTACCCACTGACTTGGATCAACTTACCCCAACCAGGGATAAATTGAGCCACTTTTTCTTTTTATAAGAAGCCATATTTTTTAGAACCCTTTGTCATAGATATATTCTGCCTAATTTCCCTTTATCTTGAGAACCACGCAGGTATTAAAAAAAAAAAAGACCCCACTCTCCCCCTATACCATGATCATTTTCTATAAGGGCAATATTTTGGACTACTTTTCTAAGTGACCTAAAAAAAGATCCCAGGAGGGACCAGAGCCACAGTGTTAGGGTTAGGGTAAATATATTTAACATAAAACGTTAAAATCTGATCATAATGAGCTTTTGAGGCTGGCTAAAACGCTAAAGCTCTGTTCTGTTTGCATTCTTCAGTCTGCAGCGTTTTATATGGATTAGTATGGGATTGTTCTCCATACATGAGGCACCACTTAAGTTTTCAAATGTTAAGTTTGACCTTTTGAAGTCTGAATAACTTCCGCAGCCGTGTGGAGAGTGTGGTCTTATTCAAAGAGTTGAAAGTTCTCACCATGAAGCATCTCATGAAGACCTCAGCAGAGAGAATCAAACGCTGCCGTCACGCTCCTCCTGGGAAGGTCATAGGCTACTTATGAGTTTGGACATCACTGGGTAATTTAATATTCCTTTCATTTCATATTCTTTTCTCTTTTTTCACTTCAAAGACAGGCTTTTAGCACTAGTACAACAAAATGAAGAGAAAAAGAGGAACATCAGATGGGTCAAAACTGAATATTTAAGACTTGGCTCCTCTGAAATACACGAGTGTGAATTTGAATTGAATTTGACACACCACCTATAGGAAGTTGAAATGCATGACCGTTTCAATTTACTGAATTTAAACACAACAAGAATTTCATAAGTATGACACAACAACAAAACAAGCAAGTTTCCAAGCATCCTGGGAAATGAAGTGTTCTTCCTCCACGGTCCATAAAATGACAGTTACTAAAGCTGTTTACTTTGTAGTTCTAAAATCTGAAATATAATTAAGATTTATCATTATCAATGTGAATTTTAATCAATCATAGAAAGCATGCACATCCAAAAACTAATAAAAGTCAGGTATATAACCAAATAAAGAGAAAAAATTTATATATATATAACCAGTAAAGTATACAGTATATTCCTATTGTGTACGTTTTTTTTATTTATTAATTCATTTATTTTTTTGAAAAAAGTCTCTTCTGCTCAATATTATCCGCTCCAGCATTTACTGCAAAAAGATAAACTAAAATAAACTAATTAGCAACATAATCTTTTGCAAAAAAGGCTTTTATGAAGCAACATAAAATACAGGAGACCTACTCAACCATTATAACAAAATGTCTGCCAGACTGAATGAAAGTTAAACACTAAAAGTAATTCTGACTGAATCCAGATCATTTAAGCAGTTTACAGCTTCACTTTCAACTTTGTGTTCTGTTTTTATGTAGATTAATGTTCATGTGGATATAAATCAAATTCTCTTTAAAGGGATAGTTGACCCTGAAATGAAAATAAAGTCATTTACTCACCCTGGTGGTGTTCTAATGCCATATGCCCTTCTTTCTTTTATAGACCACAAATTTAAAAAATGTCCTGTTAGGACCCCAGTGGCTCAAATTACTTTTAATAGGTACTCTCTTTAGTGCCTGATTACAATTCCTACAAAATCATGTTATTATACATTCTGCTTGAACTACATAATGTCTATTAGTTAGCTTATGTTCTAGCATAGCATACAGATACCCAATTAGCCTGATAGCTTAGTTTATATATGCATTTGCACTTACCCTACATGTATTCACAATCATCTTTAATGTAATTGTGTTAAATTAAGTGTTAAACGTCCAAAGATTTCAGTTATAAAAAGAATGTAATGATGTTTACTTATTAAATAGGCTATTATTATTAACAGTTTATCAAGTGAAATAAATTACGTTCAGTTTGTTTTATTATGCACTATATAGTAAGTTTAATATAGTTTGTATGTACTTAGCATAATCATTAACTGATAGTTGATAGAGACCCAGTATCGAGGGAGGACCAGATTTGTCACAACACTGGCAATGATTGGGTATTATGTGAATAATGGCAGTAAACATAAGCATAATTCTTAGAGAATAATCAGAATATTAAAAAAAAAATCACATGTAAACAGGAGTGAAAAGGTTTGCTTGTGTCATTTAAGTCCTCACTCTGATTATTGGAAATAATCACATTTTTGATGCACATGTAAATGTAATCATTTAAATGCATAATATAAATGTGTCCAAATTTGATCTCAAAGATAACACACATGCACTAAAAGTCACAAAACTCCAGTTCTGACTTCATGGGGCATTTGTAAAGAACACAGTATAGTGAAGTGAAGTGGAGTAATAGCCCTCAAAGGACCGACACTCTTTAGAAGGACCAAAACTGACCCTGAGGATTTATAAGTGAAAGAGTCGGTCAGAACGGCAGGGTGGAAATCGATGGATCTCAGGGTGTGGAGCTGTAAGGCAGAAGAGCACAGACAGGACTGAATCAGAGCCACGCTGCTTAACACTTTAAAAAGTCAACTGCATTCACCACCATAATGTGATATTCTTCAAACTCAGGGTTTCCCAAATAGGGATTTGTGAGTCGATGAAAAGCTAATAATGAAATGGAAAATAAACCTGCATTTACACTGCAGGTCTTGATGCCCAATTCCGATTAGTTGACTTACATCTTCTTTTAAAAGTGACCCATATCCGATATCTACATTTACACTATGCACTTGGCGAAACAACAAGGTAGAGCTGGAAAACTAGTAAAGTAAAAACAGCACGGTTTGCAATAGACGCAGATGAAAGGATAATACAAGCTTTTGCTTTCCACACCATCTTTAAAGGTCAGCAAAGCGTTGGTTTGAGCCTTTATCCCCTATTTTGCCATTGAAAAGAGTCATGTGATCGCAATCAGTGTTGACGTTAATCGCCACCATTGCTTTTTCAATGGTATATGACTTGCATTGACAGGGGAACATCCGATCTGTCCGCTCACATGGCAGGGGTCCAACGTGGTACTAGCAAGGTGTACCTAATAAAGTAGCCGGTGAGGGTATGTATAGCTACTAAAATTATAGATCAATTTATTGTCTTAGAAATTGAAAAATCTGTAGTTTGCTCTATTAATTTATTGGCTGAATCAAGCATTTTGCATTTAGTGAACAAATGAATATTGAGAAAACAATGTAGTGTTAGTTAGGACAATAATGTTATTCAGTAGTCAAATAGCTATTTATCATTCGTTTAGGCTACTTACTGTACATAGTGCAGCCTTTCCAAAGTTAACAGTAATTTAAAGTCCCCCTGTGGTGAAAATCAAGTTTTTAATGTTTATATGTCTATGTGGTGTTTTTAAGATGCTTTAAGACAAACCATGTGCAAATTCATAAATCAACATTTTGAAATCGCTGGTGTCTGCGACATCACAAACTACCATTTCACGTCAACGTGATCGTCAACGAGTGGCTCACTGAACTGGTGTGAGTGGGTGGAGGCGGGGCTAATTTGCATATTCATAGAACAGAGTATACTAAATGAGGCAAGGGTGTAGAGTTAAATTTCAAGCTATTTTAAGGCAGGAAGATTTTTTTTTTTCAAGGAAAAAAAACATTTAAATATGTCATTTTGGTGATCAAAGAGGGATAAATTTATTGACTACAAGGGGACTTTAACATCAGTATAACAGGTTACAGCAATAATATCAAATAATGATAGCTGTGATGAAGTGTCAAAGTCTAAGTTTGCTCTCCATTTAATCTCGCTGCTGTCTTGTCGGAAGTGGAGTTTTTAAAGATCTCATTGGTGACTTTTCTTCCTCTGTTCTCTGGACTGACACACAAACAAGCTCATTTCACATTTCACTGGTTTAGTTGGTGTAAGTTGTGTCACGGGTTACGGAGTCACAAACATCATAAACGTATTCATCTCCTGTGCTCGCAGCTAGTCGAGTGTGCATGTGACATTTGCAGCAGTCACAGATGGTTTAAATTCACCTCAGTCGGTGCCAGTGGAAAGGTGTAGGGCATCATTTATTCACACATGGACACAATATACTTGCACAATATGTGTTGTACGGTTATTAATATTTCAGTCCACAGCACTGATACCTTCATTTGAATCATATTTAATGAGTATTATGGATTTCAGCACATATTAAACGTGTCAGTCGTGGCCCTGTATTGCAGACATGATACATGATTAATGGATGCATGTCAACACGGTTTTTACATTACAATAATATGCGTACGAGACATGATTCTTTCGGTCCAAAGTATGCACTAATGGACTCCATGTCTAGTTATGATAAATAGCATGATTTAATTGCTATTTGAAGAGGGACCCACATTATGGAGCTATCATACACCTTCACCGAGAACATTCAAAGATGAACATGAGCTATAATTATTAACGGTACAGGGATGGTTTACTGTGGAAGCTACGGTATGGCTTTTTTTTTTTTTTAAAGAAATGAACACTTTTGTTCAGTGAGAGGCATTAAATTGATCAAAAGTGACAAGACTTTTAAAATGTTACAAAAGATTTCTGTTTCACATATATATGAAGCAGCACAACAGTGTTCAACATTGATAATAATCTGATTGTTCACTGTATTTGTTGTTAATGTTACACATATAAACTTATTCCCACGTTCTATAGTCAACACTGTCAAATTAGTGCCTGAAAATGTGTAAAATATTGTATCATATCTGACTATGTTAACATTTCATATTCTGATCATGACAGAAAACTGACAGACTGACATATTAAAGTGCCAATACCGACCTCTAGATTTTTTCACTTTTTTCCAACTTTAGAGGCCAGCTCTGAAAATATTGGTAACCTGAGTCAAGTCAAGTCAGGTCACCTTTATTTATATAGCACTTTTTACAATGTAGATTGTGTCAAAGCAGCTTTACAGTGATAACTGGTACATTATTTTGGCTGCACAGCAGCTCTTAAAGAATAGTGTCAATGCAGGCAGATCAAAGCACTGTTGAATATCGAATGTCAATTGTCAAGTGTCCCCAACTAAGCAAGCCAAAGGCGACAGTGGCAAGGAACCCAAACTCCAACAGGTGACATCAGGTGGCAAACAGGTGTTTAAAATGGAGAAAAAAAACCTTGGGAGAAACCAGGCTTAGTCGGGGGGCCAGTTCTCCTCTGGCAAACAGTGCTTTGTTACGAATCAACCTGAGGGGAATCTAAGTCATTTGGACTTGAAGTGAACATGTTTATCTACAGTTAGTTTCTGACAATTCTTATGAGGCCAGCAATCATAATTCTCAAGATATCATGCTCTAAACATGGCTTTCAAGATGCTTTTTGGCCTGGAAATAGAGGGCTGAAGAATATGACAATGTTAGAAAATGCAAAAAATATTTTACAGAACAGACTGAAATATGCACAAGAAAAAAATTAAATAAACGTAACTCTAGTGAGACATAATTTTGGCTGCACCTCCAGATCATGTTATCTTACCCAGTAATTAAAGCTCCTATTAGGAGCACAATGACATTACACAGCTATGATAATGGACCATTAGAGAACCAATAAGCCAGAGTCTCTTCTTCCCTTTCTCCAGATTTACAACTGCTGCACGAGGGTAAAAAAGTGAAAGTTCTCACCTTAAGTGAGTGATGAAATACGGCTAATGGAAACGGACGTCGTGACAGGAGATTTACGGCATCTGCGAGCTTCGTTCGGTGGTACGGGAGTGATAATCCCGGTGACATTAACTGTGTCCGGCCTGGCGTTTTAGCAGCCGTTAATCACTGCAGGAAGTCTAGAGGTGTCTGAGCGGATCCGTGGACGTGGCCTGTGCTGCGTCAGGCAGTGACCTTCAACACAGTGAGGGAACACACTAGTTTTATCAAGAGTTCAGACGCAGCGAGGTCAAAGCAGAAGTCAAAACCCATTGCCGCACATTAGTGTCTTAACAGTCATAGTAAAGGGATAGTTCACCGAAAAATGAAAATTATCCTATGATTTACTTGACTATCTTTTCAGATGAACACAACCAGAGTTCTATTAAATAATTTTCTCGCTCTTCCCAGCTTTGTAATGGTGGATGCACCCAAAAAAGTACATCCATCCATCATAAACGTACTCCACACGGCTCCAGGGAGTTAATAAAGGCCTTCTGAAGTGAAGTGATGGGTTTTTGTAAGAAAAATATCCATATTTAAAACTTTATAAACTATAATAACTAGGTTCCTGCAGACAGCCGTACGCATAGATTTGCAGTGGAAGTGTGACCTCTAACCCAATGCATGACGCAATGACGAATGCGGAGGCGCAGAGGATAGAGTAAAAAAAACACTGAATGAATTAGAAGTCTAAACCAGACATTTTTAAAGAGAAGTGTCAAAGGATTTCGATACACGAGAAGAGGAGCTTGAGTTTGTTGCACAGCCCTATTTGTTTGAACCGCGAGAGGCGCTACTCTACTCCTACGTCGCGTCACAGAGGATACTCTTTCGCCGTAAATCGGTATACGTGTTATACCTCTGAAAAGAGGGAGATGAACAATCATATAACTTGCAGATGTTTCCCCACCGCGAACTTTATGTAAAATGTTTTCATAACAATTGACAATAAACTTTACAAAACAGCAAAAATGGTCTTCTCTTCATCAAGCTATTAATTATACAATTTTTAGTTAATTATAAAGTCTTCAGTTATTTATAGATAATACATAAATTAATACATATTATATAGCTTTTTAGAAATAACTGATACAACAATTCAAAATAACATGTAAATACTCCTTAAATAACCGTCTCGTCTGAAAATACATCAATATCTTGGATTCTCTGTAATTCACTTTTCACATTTCTATTTAACTTTTTTAGCAATTCAACCAATTGGCACTTAATTAACAACATTAATCATTAAACACAAAATACGCAAATGTTAGACACTCTACATGTGGTCTCGCGCCATTATGTAGGCCTCGCGCCACCTCACGGCTGAGCTTGTGCATCTCTAAACTAGTACACTTTTTAAACATCTTTAACAAAACGCAATCAGTATTATTAAAACATCTACACACTCTATAACATTATATCACTAGAATACCTGAAAAGAGGGAGATTAACAATCATATAACTTGCAGATATTTCCCCATTGCGAACTTTATGTAGAATGAAGAAACACCGCGAGATCTCCCCCTAGTGTTCCAGCAGGCAAGAGCAATCGATCGCACACCTTAATGTGCCAAACTAATGGAACACAGATGAACCAAAATGACAAACAAACTACATATGTACATTTTATAAACAGTTTTAAACATTCACAGTATCATATATGTAAAATATTTTGACTGTTTCAAATTTATGAATTTAAATACATATTTCAATCTGTCAAATACGGCCGTCTGCCGTAAGATAGTTATTATAATTAAAAGTTTTAAAAATGGATATTTTTCTTACAAAAACCCATCGCTTCATGTTAGGTTTTTGCTCCTAATGCATGCCTCATCCCAGACTTCTTAATTGGCAATTGAATGAGCAATCACTCAGCGCTGAGGGAGAATATAGTCTGTTTTATTGATAAGCAAAGAGAGAATATATAGAAAGAGTACAAGGGGTGTAGTATATCTTCAGCCAATGAGAGAGAGAATACATCATATAGCTCATGGTATAGGAATGTGATACATATAGAAAAACAAGTCTAAATATGGTCATCTACCGGTCAGGTACCCCAGAATTCCTTGATATCCCAAGGACCTTCTCCTATACGTAATACAAAAAGCAGGGACCATTCCCTGTCTCCCATCCCATCCTAGCAGAGCCTTGTTCCTTATATGGAAATGGTTCCGGTACATAAAGAAAACCATATGTTAAAACATAAGATACAACTTCAACAGTGGACAAAGGACCCTCTGTCCACTTTCCTTCAATGCTGAGACCAACATAAAATCTATCACTTCACTTCAGAAGGCCCTACTTTTATGATGGATGGATGCACTTTTTTTGGGCTTCAAAATCTCTCTCGCCTCCTTCACTACCATTAAAAAGCTTGGAAGAACCAGATTGTGATCAGATTCTCAGATTGTGTTAATCTGAAAGAAGATAGTCATATAGGATGGCTTGATGGTGAGTAAATCATGGGATGACTTTAATTTTTTGGTGTACTATACCTTAAAGCAAGAGGTAAATGCAACAGAGCTGCATCGTGAGTATTTAAATGAATTGTGATTATTTTTATGCCTTCTTTCTTTGCAAATGAGTCTTATTATAGCATGCAACGAATTGACAAAAGTCATTTGCCTGGTGCATTTAACTTTACTATTACGGTGCTGTGCAAATTGCATTGTGTGCTGATTTGTTTTGTTCGTGTATGTACCATTACCCGATTTTCAGAGTGCATTCAACAAATGATGCTATCAGCAAGCCCAACTACATATAGGCCTCTCTCTCTCTCTCTCTCTCTCTCTCTCTCTCTATATATATATATATATATATACACTCACTGGCCACTTTATTAGGTTCACTTGCTAGTACCGGGTTGGACCCTTTTTTTGCCTTCAGAACTGCCTTAATTCTTCGTGTCAACAAGCAGCTGGAAATATTCCTCAGAGATTTTGCTCCATATTGTCATGATATCATCACACAGTTGCTGCAGATTTGTCGGCTGAACATCCATGATGTGAATCTCCCGTTCCAGCACATCCCAAAGCTGATTTATTCGATTGAGATCTGGTGACTAAGGAGGCCATTTGAGTTTAGTGAACTCACTGTCATGTTCAAGAAATCAGTTTGAGATGATTTGAGCTTTGTGACATGAAGCGTTATCTTGCTGGAAGCATCCATCAGAAACAAAAACATCAAGAAACAAACCGGAACTCAAACATCAAATGGACTGCGGTTTTGCAGTGAGCACACCTCCTAAAACACAAGGACATTATATCAGAAGTCACAGCAGACACTGATATTATTATACAGCTCAACTTTTCTTCACATTGTAACTTATGATAAGTTGCTGCTGCTCTGTGGAAAGAGCACGGCTGTATCTCTCCTCTCATCCGCCCACCCGCTGATCTTTTTGTCTGAGCTGTTTTGTTTTCAGGATCTTCTTTCCTCTCCGCACCGCAGGATGAATTAATGCACCTGTTAAAAACACACTTCTTCCCCCCTGATGAGATACTGTCACTCAGCATTCAGACTGGCAGGTAAGGAAGCATTATTGTGCAGTGCATGCTGGAAAATGTCCCCCTGCTGCTGTCCTGACAGTGGACCCTAGGGTTTTCAGCTCTTTAAATTATACCTTGATACAAGGAGGAATTCTGCCGGATATGGAAACAGCTCTGTGTTTCAACTAAACCCACCGGCTCTCCAAGGCCTGTCATCTAAAGTTTGCAGAAAGAAAATGGTTTGGGATATAAGAATGGAATATGCTGGCTTGGATTTTTTTTTTTTTTTTTACGACACAAAGGAAAGAAGCATTACTTTTCCTGTATTTAGTTATGAACTTCATTGAGGACACCACACAAACTTTTCTTTCTCGCAGAAACAATGTACTTAGAGAAACAGAAAAACTTGCAAAATTTCTCACTTAAGTGAGCTGCCTTGGTTTAAATTATTTAAAATAAAATAATTTAAATGCATGGAAAATAAATGAATAAACTTTTTACATACCTAGGCCGTTGCTCTGATTTTCACTAAAATTAAACCAGATCATCTTCAGACCATGCCAACAAAAAGTTGAGGAATTCAAGTTGATTTGTCAAACTGTGTAAAAAATTTTAAAAATCGTGTAACCAAATTTTACTTAGCGCTTGTGAAAATAGACATAAGGCTCTATCTCCTCTATCATATTCAAACTTGGTCCATGTCATCACAAGCATGAGCTGAGGTTACATGCTCAGCGCATCGCCACCTACTGGTCTGGAGATACGAAAAATGGCTAATTTTTGGTTATAACTTCTGAACGGAATGTCTTGTTAGATTTGGGCATCGTGTTAAATGATATCCGATTTTCCCATATCGGCCATTTTGAATTTTGTATTGAAATGCTGTATTTTACGAATGCATGAACGTATCATTACGAAACTCAGTATGGGTCATTGGCACAATGCCCTGAAGGAGTCTGAGAAGTTTTGGATCAACGCCACTTAGTGGTGAAAAAAAGTATTTGCATGCTTATAACTTTGGATGTGATTGACTTATTTTCTCCTTGGATTCCTGAATCATTTCCGATTCCAATGATACCAAACATGCTAGGTTTTGGCTCATGGTAGTGCAACATTGTGATTTAGCGTTTAAACAACATTCGCAAATATCTTCGAAACCGTTAGTCCGATCGCGATGAAACCACCTTAGGAAAATTGAAAACATAGGTGGTTTACTATATGCTAATAGCCAAATGGCAAAATTTTGATAGTAAGTAAGTGGCAAAAAAAAAAATGCAATCAAAGTCAGGTGTCGGTAAGTTTTTATGTGTTCATGCATATAAATGTCTATAACTCCTAAAAGAAATGAGATATGTTCACCATATTTGACATACTTATGTAAGAAGGCACTCTGAGGACACACAAAAAAGTTGTGGGACTATAATTGAAGAAAACATAAAAAATTGTTTTTTATTGTTCTTTAACTACAGTACTGTTGGTCTGATTGACTTCAAAACTGACATGCAGTGTCTTTGTCTTTGCTATCATAGTCCATTATGACATTGTTGGTCTGCTGCTATCTTGTTTGCTTCTGTTGTGCTTCGCCCCTTAATTGCCGCTTGCAGCTATAATTATTTTTGCTATTCCTTTTGGTGATATTAGTGGCTCACCCTCAATATATTACTATTCTTCATTAGATCTGTGGTATCTTGTTGAAATAAAAATCTCTAACAGCCACTATGATAGAAAAGAAGCACTCAAAAAGATATATGTGGCTTTCAGAGGTGATATGAGAAGAGTAACATAGCAGTAACATCTTCTGTACATCAACTCGATACTGAAGCCTTTGGGTGATTCTTAATTCTTTCAAATGGAGGCAGTATTTATCACATTACTGTTCCACCTGAATCATTTCATACCTGAACCTGTGAGTCTGTTTGCAATGGGAAAGAGAAATGTGTTTGTTTCCTGCACTGGCGATCAGCAGCCATCACTGTGTGCCAATTTATCAATGAGTCACAGAGACCATTTCAGCCGCTCTCATCCTGGATATAAATGACTGTGCAGCAACATCAACCTCTGTGTGTGTGTGTGTGTCACATCCAGGTTACATTTGACCTCAAAATCAAGCAAAAAAAAAAAAAAATAGAGACTATTTTAATGGCATCAGAATTGTTACACTGTAACATTATTTTTCACAAAAACAAGGCACATTTCTTCCCAAATTCTCATTATTGTAATAAAACAAAGTGTCATTCTCATTACCAGGAGTTCTCATTATTCTCATTCGCATTGGTGATTCTCATTAGACCTTGTACGTGAATACGGTACAAAACAGAATATAAACAAATGTATATTTACATTTTTATAAAAAAAAATTATATTAATACTTACATGTATGTATACACATGGTTTGCGCGATAAATCCTGCCTCTTTATGTGTGCGTTCGCGAATCAGTCTGAACGAACAACATTATGGTGTTAATGGGAAGACTAATTAAAAAGCAAGTAAACAGCTCAGCCACTTAGATATCACCGCTTTAAGTCATGACGAATTCAAACGTAAAATGGCCAGAAAACATCATGACTTTGGGGGGGGTTTTAGTGAGCACATCTTCTTGTGACCAGTGTTTACTGAACTTGATGACTGATGATCTGAAAAATAAGTTTACTATTAAAAAGCTTAACAGCTGAACATCAGTTCACAAATAAAATATACTGTTTAAGGATCAATGACGTGACGGGTCTTTTTTTTTTTTTAATAAAACACCTTAACAATAATAAAAAACCAAAAATATTATGTAAAAAGTATGTAAGTGTCACAGTTTCACTTTGTTTTGGACTTTGTTTTCCTGCCTTCACAAGTTCCCACCGCTAGGTCGTTGTCATGGTTTTTGATTTGATCATCACTGTCAGCTGTATGTCATCATCACCTCATTTGCACTTATATTTTAGTTCCATTATTTCTGTTCATCATTGTCAGTGTATATGCGTGTGTTAAGCTCTTGTTTGGAGTTACCTTTGGATTTATTAAAGATTGCCTTCTCTCTTCATCTTTGTATTTGATCTTTAACACAGTGTGAGTGACAGAATACCCGACCTAAAAAGTGATTAATGGCGTGTTCCTGTGTTTTGTTTTGTTCTACGTGTGTTTTTTTTGGGACTTTGTTTTTTCCCCGTCACCATAGGCTTCCCTGCTGTTTGCCTCATGTGCCCATGAATAGGGAGATGGCTCCCTCGAAAGACATTCGGAGGACTATTTGAACCTGGCCCATCAAACAACCTTCCCGGATGACTGCTTACGCTCGTTCCTGATTGCCAGATTCAACATGTCCACAAAAGCGCAGTTGTCCAGGAAAGGTCCTCAAGGGAGCTTCATGGACTTTGTGGAGTAGGTGCTGGCGTCCTGTGGATCGCCGCTCACCGTCGGACCTGTTGACGATGACGCCAGCCCCACTCATAACCCAGTGCACAACCTAGACCACCCAGACGATGAGGATCGGTAACATGAGCCCACCGCAAGCCACGTGAGTGACTCCGCCATGACGTTTGAGACAGCGCCTTTTGGAGCGACCGAGTTTAACAACACCACGGAACCTGAGCAACACGTGTCTGACCAGGTGTGTGAGCTGGCTGCAACATCTATCACCGAGGGAGTTTTAGTGGATATTGAGGGCATGGAAGTGAGCCCACCCTCCCGCCACTGAGAGTGAGTTTCTACACTGGACAACTGTCATTTTGGAGAAATTGAACTTTTTGAACCATCATCAGAATCTGTCAATCATGTCCCTAATTCTATGTCCCCACCCAACCTCCCTCTCCCACCACCTCTCCAAAATGCCACTGAGACAGTTTTATTTCTTGCTGGCTTCTGTATTACCCTTCAAGATCCTCTTCAGTCCCCAACCAGTTCTACTACCTTGTCATCGCTTTCTCCCATCAACCCCTCTGTTCCACCTCAGCCTCCTCTCAGTGGTGCAATTACACCGCTGGACTGCTGGGTGTCACCTCTTCCTGGGCTTCAGGAACCTGTGGCTCCGCCTCTGTGCACTCCACTCCACTCTGACCCGACGCCCTGACTCCTACGCCTGCACTCCTTCCACCCTCGATGTCCGCAGTGACCATCAGGCATTCGGCCTCGCTGGACTCCCTCGGTACATCGGCCCCCGCTTTGGTCGGACTTCGATCTACCTTCGGACTTGCAGGCCATTCGCTGCCCTCCGGCCCTCCACCTCTTTGGCTGTGGCTTTGGGGGGGTTTTAGTGAGCACATCTTCTTGTGACCAGTGTTTACTGAACTTGATGACTGATGATCTGAAAAAAATAAGTTTACTATTAAAAAGCTTAACAGCTGAACATCAGTTCACAAATAAAATATACTGTTTAAGGATCAATGACGTGACAGGTCTTTTTTTTTTTTTTTTGTCTTTACAATAATAAAACACCTCAACAATAATAAAAAACCAAAAATATTATGTAAAAAGTATGTAAGTGTCACAGTTTCACTTTGTTTTCCTGCCTTCACCATTTCCCACCACTAGGTCGTTGTCATGGTTTTTGATTTGATCATCACTGTCAGCTGTATGTCATCATCACCTCATTTGCACTTGTATTTTAGTTCCATTATTTCTGTTCATCATTGTCAGTGTATATGCGTGTGTTAAGCTCTACCTTCGGACTTGCAGGCCATTCGCTGCCCTCCGGCCCTCCACCTCTTTGGCTGTGGCTAGCTCCGCCCTCCCTCAGGCTCCCGTTCCGCCCTCGGTCGCTCCAGCTCAACCTAAGCCCTCCGGATCTCTGCTTCCACCTCGGGGTGGTCGTCACTGCGGCTCTGTGGTCGTCGAGGTCATCCGTGTCCTGTCGCGTCATCGTCTCTCTGGCTACGGGGTGGGCTTCACATCCCACGATGACATCGCCTCCTGCCATCGCCATGACATCATCCAGCTGTCTTCCTCCATGGCTTCTCCCTCCAGCAACGTTGCCATGGAGCGCAGCCCTGCTTGTGCACTGGGGTACCATCAGCCTGTCGTCATCACCTCATTTGCACTTGTATTTTAGTTCCATTGTTTCTGTTCATCATTGTCAGGTATCGTCTGTGTATGTGTTAAGCTCTTGTTTGGATTTACCTTTTGGATTTATTAAAGACTGCCTTCTCTCTTCATCTTTGTGTTCGTATTTGATCTTCAACACAGTGTTGTGTTGAGTGACAGTAAGGTAGTACAACTAGATCTCTTTTTGAATCCAAAAGGTTTTAATTATATTTTGCTACATATAAATGTATTTTAAAGATTTTGAAGTGTCAAAAGGTCATTCGGTTTAACCGTCAAAAGGCCAGTACAGCCATTTTATTTGTCATTAATGTTATAAATGTTTTTTTCTTTTTTTTTCTTTTTTATTCTGGCATGATTATATAACATATATCAACATAGTACAAAATGGTATTAAAAAATGTGTAGAAGTCATTGCTTTGTTATGAGAGAGAATGTCCGGGAAAAATGAATTTCATTGATGTCATTCAGAGTAACCAATATAAAGGGACCATTTTGGATAAAGTCATGCAGTCAGTATCATGTGACAGGATGTGACATCATTCAGACACCTGCAAAGGAACACATGGTTGTGAAGCAAAGTAACTAATTCCCTTTTTAACTATTTGAAAAATTCATGTTTTCACTTGTTAATTCACATGTCCCGAAACATCAGGTCATTCGGTACAACCGCTATAAAACATGGAAAATGTCGTAATATTTTATAAACTTGTACTAAATATAAAATTTTTGTCCTTTTTTTTTAGCTAGCTAGATAACAGCCTGTTAGCATTGTTTGAAAATATCGTCATTCGGTATAACCAAAAGTGTAATTCGGTAAAACTAAAATTTTGGTTAAACCGAATGACTTTTTTGGTGACAAATTTTGTCCATCTAAAAAAATGACAAAAGCAGTGTTAACTGGTTATAAAAACCACAATCTCATTGTTAACACTTAATAAACACTTATTATATCGGCATTAGGTTTTTTCTATACTTTTAAAAACCTTATTCATCAATGACCCTTAAATTGTTATGGCTTTCATTATTATTTGGTAATAGATGCAAAAATGCTTTAAAAAATGCACATGTTCTTGACAGGTTTCATGAGATTCCCCATTATATATGACTGATCATCAATAAAAGACGGTTAATCAATCAAACACTACTCATCTGATGAAAGCTCACTGGTGTATGCTATATCTTGGCTCTGGCTTCATCCTGTGGGAGAATGACGTGCTTAGTCTGACATGATAAGTGATAAGTGCCGCTGTTTTCTAATTTTATCCTTCTGTCACCTGTCTAGCACTTCTGCAGCTCAGAAAATGACAAATCTGCCATCCAGAGAATGAGAGAGAGACAAAGAGAAAAGTCACATTATTGAGGATACTTGAACGCACTGATTTTCCCAGAAGCCCCTCTGATGAGATCAATAAGTGTTTGTGTGTTCGGTCTAGCTCTCCATCTGTCTCTCTCTCTTGAACAAACACACAAAAACACATCAAAAGATTCAAAGAGCATTAAAGGATATAGTTCATTGAAAAATTTAACTTCTGTCATTGCTTAATAGCCTTCATGCTGCTTTAAACCAGATGTCCAGAGTAACAGATGGTTTTCAGAGAAATGGACTCTTTTATCTCAAAAGATCAATGAAAGCGTGATTTATGTGACCTCTTGTAATAATTTCTAAAAGTTCAACAAAGAACATTTTCATCTGATTTTCGGAAAATGAGTGTGCATCAACGATTCGTGATGCTGCTGTAGTAAACCGTATGATAAACAGAGAAAAAGATGAATAAATGATTCTCTATCTTCCCCTTCAGCTCTCCCAAAGACTAGTTTCATTTAGTTCGTCGTTTTGTCACATTTAATCACTGTGTATGCAAATACAAAAGAGCAAAATATCAGTCTGAAGGAAATCAGCATAGAAGAGATATTAAGCTTTTCAATGCATTAGCTTTACTAACATCACAGACAAATATAAATGTTTTTGTGTAATCACATACATCTTGAGCGCTATATGAGGCTTGGGAACCAAGATATTCTCCAAAAATGCATCTGTTCCATAAGAAAGTCAGTCATAGAAAAAAGGTTCAATATAGAACTCTAGGGTTCTTGATTCAATTTTAAAGAACACTTTTTGCCAAAAGGAGAAATGTCTTAAAGAGGACTTATAAAGCCCCTTTCACAAGATGTAATGTAAGTCTCTGGTGTCCCCAGAACATGTCTGTGAAGTTTTAGCTCAAAATACCCCACAGATCATTTATTATAGCTTGTCAAATTTGCACACTGTTTTTGTGTGTGTCCCTTTAAATGCAAATGAGCTGCAGAAGAGGGCGGCGCTTTAACAGCTTGCGCTTTGGTTGCTCAACAACAACAGAGCTAGAGAATCTCACGCAGCCAAAATGACGGTTGTCAGTAACTGTGTTCAGCCTTACATTGCATTACATTTGCGCAGACATAAACGAATTAAGGTAGATTTTGGGGCGCATTATCTTCAAAAATAAAACTAATCCTCCTTAGTGGCTCCGATGTTGGGAGAAAATGAAGAGTGTTATGTTCAGTCTTACATCCAAAAACTGAACACCAGGATTGCTTACGAGACATTGTTGACGCTACAGCTGCTCGAGCCGAGCACGGAGAAAATGGCAAACTGCTGAGGGCAGAAACTATGGTAATGCGGGACTGTCAGTCAGCAGCCATGGGCGGGGCCTGAGCAATGTGACGTCACACTGAATCAAAACGGCATGTCTGCTTTGTATTATCATTGTAGGGTGATTATGTTCACACTGCCAACACACATTTATGTCCAAACGTGTCCAAATGTATTATGCAAAAGTGGATTTTGCACAGGTGCCCTTTAAATGATTGCATGATTCTTTCATGGGTTTTTTATTTCAATTTTTCTAGTGATTAAGTATGTTTACAAGCTGTTTAATTCATAAAATATCACTTAAACAAGTCACTTAAAATTAATTAAAACTAAACTATCTAAAACTTTCTGACATTTTTGGTGCATGAGATTGTCCTGTTTTGTTGTTGCCGGTATGCTGGAGCATGAGTTCTTGAAGCTCCGCCCGCTTCTGGAAAGGGGGCCAGAAGCAACAGCTCATTTGCATTTAAAGGGACCCACTAAAAAACAATTCATGTACTTATGAACTATTCTATGATGTTTTGAGTATAAATAGTGCAAGTAGTGTGTTCACACTGAAAATTCCAAAAAGAAAAAGTGTACTTTAAATACCCCGGATGATGCACTAAATTAAGTATGGAATGTCGGACACTTCATGCACTCAACTGTCGCAGCTTTAATTACTTTACAGAGAGGGAGGGGGTATCAGACTCTGTTGTTGAATGACAAAATAACCTTATAAAATTCACACACTGCACGGATGAGTACATAGTGTATAGTGCATCATTTGGGACGCAACTAGTGCATATTTGCTCACTCCCAAAAAGTGGCAAATTTAACATGCTATAATAAATGATCAGGTATATTGAGCTTCATATACACACTCTGGGGACACCAGAGACTTCGTGTAAAAAGAGCATAATAGGTCTCCTTTAATTAGAAAAACACAAATGCATGAATGAAAAGTTGACTAAAACAATTTCCAATCATGTGTTGGAATTTATATCCATAAT
Organism: Elopichthys bambusa; assembly: GCA_037101425.1. Classification (NCBI taxonomy): domain Eukaryota; kingdom Metazoa; phylum Chordata; class Actinopteri; order Cypriniformes; family Xenocyprididae; genus Elopichthys; species Elopichthys bambusa. Next base: position 29,661,368 of record CM074445.1, on the reverse strand, counting down.
TTTCACATGATGTTACTACAGCACACATTAAGAGACTGAGACTGAGTCTCCCTCGTGTTCGGCACAAGGAACAAGGACAGTTATGGCTGGGACCCACAATCCTCTGCTTCACGAGCTGCTGCCTTATTTATTAGGCCACCGGAAGAATCACAGGAGTCGTCTTCATGCATACATCATTACTGTCTGAGAGTACAGATTGTTAAAAACAAAGTCTTCTTCATCCAGGATTTCCTGAGGCCACATGTGGAATCAGGAGTCATTGCTAATGGTTTGTATTTCTGCCATGTAATTGGTCAAACTCGTCTCCTGATGAGATGAGAATCGCAAAACACATTCTGCACCATCCACATTTGCATTTCTGTTCTTGGCAGATGGTTTCTTGTTGACCAAGTGCTTCATGCTAAAAGTACTAAATTACAGAGCTTCTGCTCCTCATCACGGATCTGAGATCTTCATCTGAGGGGCTTTTTTTATTATTGGTTATATAGAAATTTTATGATGTTGTTTAAATAGGGCCTAAATATAATATATAATTTATTTGTATATATTATTAATGTATTAATAATATAATTAAATTATTTCAATGTTTCTATAATTAAATCCTTCAATTAAAGGCCACAACTATTTTTTTTGTTGTTTGGGGTTTTTTTTTTTGCTAAAAATGAGAAATATATCATATACATTATATTACATTATAATCAATTAAAATAACATGTTATTACATAAAATATTAAAGGCTTCACTCACCACAATTTACAATTTATTTCATGAATAATTTGTTTGTTTGTGAAAAATAAGCAAATTTACACAGCTAAAATGTGTCTTTGAAAATCTTTTGAACAATGTTTCGGTCAGCCTCCATTAATCTGACTGTATGTGTATAACTTGGTTTTGAGAGCTGAATGTGAGAATGAAGTTTCTGGAGAGACGGACGGTGTCAGTGTGTGACCTGAGCTCCGTCCTACAGGACAAACAACAGCAGAGACGACATTCACAGCGGGCCTCCACTCCACTATCATCTGTCTGTGTCAGAGAGAGAGACAGACTGATACTTGTAAATGCGCAAACACACATGAGCTTCTTCCTGCTGACATCTGTACACACACACACACACATAGAGGAAGCAGGTCTCTAAATGACACTGACAGCTCAATTCTTCTTGTTCCTGTGTTTTTCTATCCCTCTATTTCTGCCCGTCTCAATGAGCATCAATCTGACAGACCCTCTACTGGAAAAACAAGTTGCAATGCCAAACACACACACACACACACACCTTGTACACTTGAAGTGCCCACCATCACGCCACACACGCAACATCAAGGGCTGTAAGATAGCAAACAGGATGCAGAATTGAAATACAAAACTGAGGTTTTAATCAATTCATGATTTGAAATTATACAATGTTATCATTTCACAGGAAAAGGTGTCTTAAACATACAAAATGTCCGTCACCTTCAGACATGCCCTCATCTCTTATTCTCTCGTTCACTGCTGAGTATCTCGGAGCGTGAAGCTTCATTTGGGCTGACTAAAGCCCTTGACCTGCTGTTTGCAGTGATCGGCTCTTTCATTTGTGAGCACTTAAGCTCAGTTTGTTCTAATTATCAGCTCTCTGATGAGCTTTCGGGGGGGGAGAGCCAGTGAACTTCTAATTGTCTATTGACATTACCCATCCATTTGTAAATCTAGTTCACTACCTGCAGTGAACTATTTGATTTGGGGTCCCTAGAAATGACATTAGAAGTGGAAAACGTTGGTCAAAAACGTTTACACACATTTACACACAAACTGACCACCAACCGCAACATCTTTCTCTGTTTATCAATTTTTAGCTCAACTGTCACAGAATGGAAAGCACAGTATTGTGGGATATCAAAGGCAGTGAAGGATTCATCTATGCTGCCTTCAAAAATCAATCAGATGAAGGGATCTCAGGAGACAGGAAGTGAAGCTAACATTGGATTTGGACGTGCCTTGAATGTGTCCTCCGAAAGGCAGCGTTTTTAAGCTTTCGGACGCAGCCATGATCAAGACGATCTGCTGAAGTTCAAGCTGAGCATCAGAATGAGGAAGAAAGGTGATTTAAGTGATTTTGAACGTGACGTGGTTGTTGATGTCTTTCAGAAACTGCTGATCTACTGGGATTTTCACACACAACCATCTCTATGGTTTACAGAAAAAGAGTAATATCCATGGAGCGACAGTTGTGGGAGGAAATGCGTTGTTGATGCCAGAGGTCAGAGGAGAATGACCAGACTGGTTCGGCTGATAGAAAGACAACAGTAACTCAAATAAGCCCTCGTTACAACCGAGGTCTACAGAAGAACATCTCTGAACAACACAACACGTCCAAACTTGAAGCAGATGATCTACAGAAGCAGAAGACACACCAGTGACACTCCTGAATTCACACAGACTCAACAAAACTGGACAATAGAAGACTGGAAAAATGTTTCCTGGTCTGATGAGGCTGATTTCTGCGGCGACTTTTAGAAAGAAGGGTCAGGATTTGGAGTAAACAACATGAAAGCATGCCTTGTATCAACGGTTCAAGCTGGTGCTGTAATGTCATTTTCTTGGCACACTTTTGGCCCCTTAGTTCCAGCTGAAAATCGTTTTTGTCTTAGTTTTATTTAAGGCCCAAAACATGCTCCACACAATATACACAATGCAATCTTCTAGCTACGGAAGTGCGTTTCATGCACCACCGTGTTCACAAAATGTGACAGAAATTATATGTTGCCTTAAGTACATACTGCAATCTATATCAAAATCCAAACAGAAAGAGACACTCATGGTTGCACTTCACACGAGGCTGTTGAGCTGCTCCAGAAAGAGAATTGCGATCAAATCTGAGGATGGAAAAACAAACAAAAAAACTTTGTTTTCATAGATTAACGAGTGCTAAGAAAAGATGAAGATTGTTCTCTTTCCTCTAGAAAGGAGCAACCATCACCTGTAACTACATCTCTGTGTGGATATAGAGGCGTGGGAGGAGACACGTCACACAGTGATTTATTCACTCCTCCACTACTGATTCAATTTAGCCTCCCATCAGGTTGGTACCTGAGGAGATCCTGAGACACATTCAGTCCTGCCCGTCTTCTGTGGTATTTTGTCATAGTGCTTTTTACAAAATGCAGATTTTTAACAGAATCAATTATGCAAACTTCATCAAATATGAGACAAATTCAAATGAACGAGTTTGTGTCCTGGGATTTTTTAATTTTTATGTTCATGTTTAATGAAGCTTTACACAAACTCATTCTCTTTTAATGTGCATTCTCTGATCAGAAAACACTTTACAATAAGGTTTCATTTGTTAATTAACGTTATTACATGGCTCTGTGGAATATTTGATACTGATTGGTCAATAGCGGCATCCAGCGTATGTTATTCCCCGATAACAACCGCTAAAAACACACAGGCTCATCTGGGTAACTGAAGCCTGCAGCGCTATCCACCTTATTCCTACCATGATGCTTTGCGCGATTTCCGTTAAAGGTGTAATGTGTACATTTTAAGAGGCTCTATTGACAGAAATGCAGTATAATATACATAACTATGTTTCCAGTGGTGTATAAAGACCTTGCATAATGAACCGTTATGTTTTTATTACTTTACAATAAGCCATTTCTATCTACATACACCGCGGGTCCCCTTATATGTTAAGTCGCCATTTTGCACCGGTATGTTTCTACAGTAGCCCTAAACGGACAAACTGCTCTACAGAGCGCATTTGCTCGACTGGCTACTCTCTGCTGTCACAGACGACGACATTTTTGTCCAGTGTTGGCCACCGTAGCTTTTATATATTGCAATTTGCAACCTTACCGCTAGATGCCACTAAAATTTACACACTGCACCTTTAAACTGTAAACAATCAGTGAAATGTTCGCTCTATAACCACAATACGCTTTTTTAAAATAACTGGGCGCGATGAGATTACATTATTCTACTCACCGTTCAACTATTGAACATTAAAAGGACATTTAAAAGTGTAAAAGCATCAACAAGGTACAGTACATTCATGAATAACAGACCATAACCCCAAAAGCGAATTTACGGACAGAAATATCACTGTGGTAATATATGAAGAGTTTGGTTCCAAAACGTGATAAACGGCATTTAAAAAAAAAAACCCAATATGGTCGGTATTGAAAAGTAATTTATTAATTTGGCGCAAAAAGCAATATCCGCCATGTTTTCTCCCCTTCTTTCCAAAATGTGACAAACACCAGTCTCCCTTCTCTGCAATATATCCACTCAACAAATCACAGCACACCATTCCATGCATTGTAAACAGTAGTGGCGGCGCTTGAATACACCCGGAATACTAGTTTTCCTTATCTACTTTGTGCTTTGTGATCAACAAAAACAGAAAAATGAATAATTTTAACGGCATTGATGAACCTGTGGCGGTTTCTGAGGTGGGGGAGAACCGTAAGCCATCGAAATGTCATCATTTACGTGAGGAGATTAAGAAGATGAGGCACTCGAGTAATTTATAACATTAAGATGACTCGTTGAATTCATTTTGGGAGCGACGACTGAATGTATTTTTAGTCAAACGCCTGTATAAAAGATTAGTATTGACAATGTTCAGAGGCTGTCATATATGTGAATAAACTTACTTTGTTGTGTATTTTCAATATGAAAAATAACTTTTATATTGATGGATTAATTGCATTTAAAAAAAAAATGTCAGATTTATTGCATTTTGGGGGGGGAGTTTTTATAATAAACTTTTGAAAATCAAAATCTAGATTTGAATTTTTAATGTTTTTATAACCAAAAGATGCTATGTGAAAGTTTGAAACAGAAAATAGTGGTTTTCATCTTGCCGCTTTCTTGGTAAAGAAAACACATTTTTACTTAAATTAATCAAAATGGATTTATAGCGTTTTGGAACCAAACTCTTCATATATCTATATTATGTAACATATGTTGCCTTAATCAAAAATGCTGATTAATGATAATATTTCAAAGGTATTTCCAAATCTTCTGACAGTATTAAAGGATTAGTTCATTAGTTCATCTTGATGCATCCAAGATTTATAATGGCAATGAACGGGACCAATTAGTATGAAGCTCAAGAAAGTGCTCCCATCCATTATAAACGTACTCCACATGGCTCCGGGGGGTTAATAAAGGCCTTCTGAAGCAAAGCGATGCATTTGTGTAAGAAAAATAAGCATTTTTAACAGAATAAAGTAAAATATCAAGCTTCCGCCACACCGCCTTCAATATTCAACTTACGAAGAAAGTGTAAAACTCCTGCAGTTCAAAACACTTATGCTACATCCTACGCCTTCTGGATGCAACTTACAAAAAGCATAAATGACGTGATAACAGTCATGCTTTCTTCGTAACTTGAATATGGAAGGGGGTCTGGCGGAAGCTAGATATTCGACTTCATAACTTATTAAACATGGATATTTTTCTTACACAAACACATTACTTTACTTCAGTAGGAGTTTATTAACCCCCTGAAGCTGTGTGGAGTACATGTTTATGATGGATGGAGGCACTTTCTGTTCACTGCCATTATAAAGCTTGGACACGTCAGGATATTTATTAATATTTCTCCGATTGTGTTCATCAGAAAGAATAGAGTCATATACATGTGAGATGTAATGTGATAACGACCTTTAGCAAGGTGTGAAACACGTCCAGATTTAAATGTTCGCCAAAATATGGTCACTTTGTAAACCTGTGCTAATTAATTAGGAGCTTTTCAACTGCAAACACATTGGCAGCAGGTACAATAGCTGGCAGCTACCCATAAACCCCTGTTACTATGGCAACTGACGTGCATTTGTTTTCAATTGTGCTCCTGCCCTGTGTCTGTCTGAATGTGGTGTGATCGTTTTCGACATTACCACCAGATTCAGTGAAAAATATGAAAAACAATATATGGGTCAATGACGTGACGGGTCATTTTTTTGTCCAAAGGCCTTAATAATAATTCATTTCACATATATTTGTATAGCGCTTTTCACGATACATATCGTTTCAAAGCAGCTTTACAGAGAATGCATGTCAACATTACATCGGAGGTGAATGTCCAACATATGTGGTTTCAGAAATGTACATATAATTATGCAGTTAGCTAACAAAGTAATAATTTAGGCAACTTAATTTACAACCACTGTTAGCAGTTTAATTGAAGGTAGAAGCAATGAGCTTCTGGAAATAATGAAATACATATTAACAATAATTAGGATATATATAAATTTGGGAATGTGCATGTTGATCCAGATGTTGCATCATCTGAAGTCCTCGCAGGTGCCGTCTCTTCACAGGTGTTGGTCATCTGAGGTCTTCTTAAGAGGCTGGATCCAAACTGAAGCTGACGTACTCTCTAGTCACCTCGGGACAGGTGTCCCGAGATGAAACAGAAAAGCAAATGGAGAATAATTAGCATAGCTGCTGTTCATATCAAGCAAAGATAGTCATGTGCAATTGATCTGATATGAAATGCATTATGTGAATGCTTGGCTAAAGAGATGCGTCTTTAATCTATATTTAAACTGGGTGAGCGAGTCTGAACCCCGAACATTATCAGGAAGGCTATTCGAGAATTTAGGAGCCAAATGTGAAAACGCTCTCCCTCCTTTAGTGGACTTAGATATCCTAGGTACAACCAGAAGTCCAGAGTTTTGTGATCTTGTGAAGGATTGTAGGGCGATAGAAGGCCAGTTAAGTATACAGGAGCTAAACCATTTAGAGCCTTATAGGTCATTAGCAGTACTTTATAATCGGAACTTAATAGGTAACCAGTGAAGAGATGACAAAATTGGTGTTATATGATCATATTTTTTGTAACATGTGAAATATGATTTTCGAAAAACAAATTGCTGTCTAATATAACACCCAGGTCTTTGTCGAGGATGGAGTAACGGTACATCCTTCTAAAGTTTTTGGTCCAATAAGTAATACTTCAGTCTTATCTGAATTTAATAGAAAAAAATTACTAGTCATCCAATGTTTTACTTCTTTAACACACTCTGTCAATTTGGATAATTTAGAGATTTCATCTGGTCGTGATCATCGACATAGCAGTGGAAACTAATTCCATGTTTTCTTATAATATTGCCAAGTGGCAGCATATATATTGAAAATAACAGAGGACCTAACACAGATCCTTGTGGCACTCCATGATTTACTGACGTTATCTTAGATTTTTCCCCGTTTAAATAGACAAAACTGTGACGGTCTGACAGGTATGACCTAAACCACATTAAAAAACAATAATAAAAAACAAAGATATGACATCCAAAGTAACCATCACTTTTATTGAATCCAAAAGGTTTTAATTATATTTTGCTACATATAAAGGTATTTTAAAGATTTTGAAGTGTCAAAAGGTCATTCGGTTTAACCGTCCAAAGACCGATACAGCCATTTCAATTTGTGACTAAAATATCTTAAAATGTAATAAATGTATATATTTTATTTTGGCATGATTTTATAACATCACATATCAACATAGTGCAAAATGGTATTAAAATTATGTGTAGAAGTCGTTGCTTTGTTATGAGAGAGAATGTCCAGAAAATTGAATTTCATTGATGTCATTCGGAGTAACCAATATAAAGGGACCATTTTGGATCAAGTCATGCGGTCAGTATCATGTGACAGGATGTGACATCATTCAGACACCTGCAAAGGAACACATGGTCATGAAACAAAGTTTTCACCTGATCATACGCATGTACCGAAACATCGGGTCATTTGGTACAACCGCTATAAAACATAGAAAATGTTGTAATATTTGAAAAACTTTTAAAATGTTTGATTGTCCTTTTTCTGGCTAGCTAGATATCAGCCTGTTAGCATTGTTTGAAAATATTGTCATTCACTATAACCAAAAGTGTCATTTGGTAAAACCAAAATTTTGGTTAAACCGAATGACTTTTTTTGGTGACAAATTTTGTCCATCTTGTAAAAAATGATAAAAGCAGTGTTAATTCATTATAAAAACCACATAATCTCATTGTTAACACAGTTAATTAATTGTCTCCATTATGTTTTTTTTTTACACTTTTAAAAGCCTTATTCATCAATGACCCATAAACAAGTATAAACATATGCATATATATGTATATATATACTGTACATTTTTGTGACAATATTAACAATCAAACAAAACAATCACAGAAATTCTAGGGTTTGGGGGTTTAAATTTAATGGCAACCAAAGCTGTGGTAAACTGTGGGAGTTTGGCTGAAACTATGGTTGCCATGCTACATTTCTCAAGAATATATATCCTGATGAATTGTGCTCATTATGAATATGTAAAAATTAAACTTGTTAGTGTCACAAGAGAAGACTGATTAGAGTCAAAGCAGCATCATCTGTAAATCATTCATCAGACACCGCGGGGCAAACAAGGCATCTCTGAATCATGCTGACATCTGAACTTCTGCTTTCATTCGTAACTTATTCAGACATACTATAGAGAAAAAAGCAGAAAATTACCCTATTCATGTTTCTAGTCTTATTGTGCATGTTATTCTATGGACAAAATTTGTTTCAATAACTTATTCCGCCCAATGATATTTTAGTATTATTCATATACTATTATGTTTTTTATTTATTTCTTTAATTATTATCATATTTTCGGTTTTCATTTTATTTTTTAGTAAAAAAAAAAAAAAAAAAATATATATATATTTTTAGTACTCCAACTTAAACTAAACAAAAAAAAAAAGAAGTTGCAGCTAGCTGAATTAAAAATAAATTCAAGTTATTTTTATACTTTCTCTCAGTTAGTGTTTATTTCATTTTTTGTTTTGTTTTAGTTAACGATAATACCAAGACTCACCAAGACTTCAATTATTTGTTTAAAAATACAGTAAAAACAGAAATATTGTGAAATATTTTTACAATTTAAAATAACTGTTTTCTATGCGAATATATATTAAAATGTAATTTATTTCTGTGATCAAAGCTGAGTTTTCAGCATCATTACTCCAGTCTTCAGTGTCACATGATCCTTCAGAAATCATTCTAATATGATGATTTGCTGCTCAAGAAATATTTTTGATTATTATCAATGTTGAAAACAGTTGTGCTGCTTCATATTTTTGTGGAAACCGTGATACATTTTATTCAAGATTCTTTAAGAACTAGAAATTTCAAAAGAACAGCGTTTGTTTGAAATAGAAATCTTGTGTAATGTCTGTACTGTCACTTATGACCACTATAATGAATCTGTTCTGAATAAAAGTATTAATTTCTTTAAAAAACAAAAACAAATCTTACTTAAACCAAACTTTTGAACAATATATGTACAGTCATTGTTTCCAGCTACTGTTGTAAGTAATGCAGCCTAAAAAGTGTGTACTAGTGGTATCAAACTTTCTTTTAAAGACTCAAACGCAGCAGTCAAACACCCTGTGAGGCTACAGTCTTTGTCAGCTCAGCTTGATTTTTTCCTGGAAAGGCAAAAGAGAGGATATTTTATTTTTGGCATACACTCACAAAACATCTGTGTTGAGATGACACAGTTGTATTCTGGCATCTTCCTCATGCTGAGATGTTCCCCTCTGTGCTTTTCTGAAGTGCATGTACCTCACTGTCAGACAGACCGGAGGATCTCCTGCATGGAAAACAAACCTGCAGATTAAATCAGGACGTTGCAAACAAGCTGAACAAATAAAAGAAACTCATCTGCATTAGTTTTCTTATAATGTTAGTCAAAGTTCCTTGTACAACCCGAATTCCGGAAAACTTGGGACGTTTTTTAAATCTGAATAAAATGAAAATTAAAAAGACTTTCAAATCACATGAGCCAATATTTTATTCACAATAGAACATAGATAATAACAAATGTTTAAATTGAGAAATTTTACACTTTTATCCACTAAATGAGCTCATTTCAAATTTGATGCCTGCTACAGGTCTCAAAATAGTTGGCACGGGGGCAACAAATGGCTGAAAAAGCAAGACATTTTGAAAAGATTCAGCTGGGAGAACAGCTAGCAGCTAATTAAGTTAATTGATATCAGGTCTGTAACATGATTAGCTATAAAAGGCATGTCTTAGAGTCTCTCAGAAGTAAAGATGGGCTGAGGCTCTCCAATCTGTGAAAGAGTGCATAAAAAGATTGCGGAAAACAATGTTCCTCAACGTCAAATTGCAAAGGCTTTGCAAATCTCATCATCTAAAGTGCATTACATCATCAAAAGATTCAGAGGAACTGGAGAAATCTCTGTGCGCAAGGGACAAGGCCGAAGACCTTTATTGGGTGCCCATGTTCATCGGGCTCTCAGACGACACTGCATCACTCATCGGCATGATTGTGTCAATGACATTACTAAATGGGCCCAGGAATACTTCCAGAAACCACTGTCGGTAAACACAATCCGCCGTGCCATCTGCAGATGCCAACTAAAGCTCTATCATGCAAAAAAGAAGCCATATGTGAACATGGTCCAGAAGCGCCGTCGTGTCCTGTGGGCCAAGGCTCATTTGAAATGAACTGTTTCAAAGTGGAAAAGTGTTCTATGGTCAGACGAGTCCAAATTTGACATCCTTGAAATCGCGTACGCCGTGTCCTTTCGGCTAAAGAGGAGGGAGAACTTCCAGCGTGTTATCAGCGTTCAGTTCAAAAGCCAGCATCTCTGATGGTATGGGGGTGTATAAGTGCATACGGTATGGGCAGCTTGCATGTTTTGGAAGGCGCTATGAATGCTGAAAGGTATATAAAGGTTTTAGAGCAACATATGCTCCCCTCCAGATGACATCTATTTCAGGGAAGGCCTTGTGTATTTTAGCAGGACAATGCAAAACCACATACTGCAGCTATTACAACAGCATGGCTTCGTCGTAGAAGAGTCCGGGTGCTGGATTGGCCTGCCTGTAGTCAAGAACTTTCACCTATAGAGAACATTTGGCGCATCATTAAACGAAAAATACGTCAAAGACAACCACAAACTCTTCAGCAGCTGCAAACATTTATCAGGCATGAATGGGACCAAATTCCAAAACCAAAACTCCAGAAACTCATAACCTTGATGCCCAGACATCTTCAAACTGTTTTGAAAAGAAGAGGAGATGCTACACCATGGTAAACATGCCCCCGACCCAACTATTTTGAGACCTGTAGCAGGCATCAAATTAGAATTAAGCTCATTTTGTGCATAAAATTGTAAAATTTCTCAATTTAAACATGTTATGTTATCTATGTACTATTGTGAATAAAATATTGGCTCATGTGATTTGAAAAGTCTTTTAGTTTAGTTTTTCATTTTATTTAAAATTAAAAAACTTCCCAACTTTTCCGGAATTCAGGTTGTATCAAAAAGAGTCATAATTTAGTTTTTAGGACCAATTTTCCACCCTCTGATTTTTACAGTTATACAGGCCTGATTTTTTTTTACCTCTCAAATTATCTCTGACATCAGTATTATTATGTGAACTGGAGGTCTCCTATGATTTTAACTCTGAATAATGCCTGTGGATGTGGTTCATTTAGACTCTGCAGCACCCTTTCCTCATACTCGTCCAGAACATTTAAATAATTCACCTCTGCACAATGTCCTAGATGTGGCGTCTGTTGCTCTGTTCCCAAACACAGTTAGCTGCCTCGCTGTCTACGTAGTACGAAGTGTCTAAGGGGATATGGTGATGGAAAAAAATAAGAGATGGGAGGAAAACTTTGCATTCTCTCGCAAAAGTACTGCTTTCTCCCGAAAAATCGCATTCTCTCACAAAACAGTTGTGTTCTCTCGCAAATCTATTGCGTTCACCCTATAAACTCTGCATTCTCTAGCTAAATTATTGCACTCTCCTGAAAAAGTTTGCATTTTTTCCTCCCACATAATTTATTTACTATCACCATGTCCCTTTAGGAGCTCCGTAACATAGGCACCTAGTGTCTAACTGATATGAAACCTCACAAGAGATTGATCTGGAGGACTCTATATATTCACAATTGATTTCAAAAGGGTAGCAAACTAACAATGTGATATTATAAACAGCATAAAAATACAAGTCTGATTCACAAAAATATTGTATGAAATGCTTTGATGATTGATTTTGGTCAACAGTTAGACACACTGCTGAGTGCATTCTGGGATTGCTTTCCTTTTTAGTGTTGCTTCCTACATTTTGAAACTTTTAGTCTTCGTATTAGGAGTCTATGATGCCTTAAAATGCTGTCTAGATAGGCAGCTCACTAGGTTTTGGAACACAGTATTGGATGTAATGGATGAGTCACACACTTGAAGGTCTGAAAAGATGAATTCACTCTTTGTGTCTCAGCACAAAGACACACACTTGCTCTCTCTCATTCATGCTCCCTCTCTGTCTGACTCACACAAACATTGAGACTATCTAACTCTTTCTCTGAGGCATTTAGCTCTTTGTCTGCTGCTGAATATTAATAAAGACAAGCTCCTAACAATCTAACAGGCATCTTTAAATCTTAATTTCTCAATTTTATAGCCACATATTTACCATATTATGTATGACACTAAAGTCATACATGACAGAATAAAAAGAAATGCAAAAAACCTGTTTATTTTTGTATCTTACCAAATTCTGACACACAGCTTTTAAGATAGTTATTTTATTGTTATTTAAAAATAAGAACAAACCAATTACAAACAATAGGACAAAGAAAACAAATTAAATAAAGAGTACTTTAGGTTTTTCAGGTAGGTTTAGTATTCAATTTCAAAACACTAGAGACACTGAATTATAAAAATAACAGAATGTAATGACTTTACTGTATAAATTAAATATACTGATCCTTAATAAAGCTACAAGAGCAGTGAGTGATTTTCTTTTTCTTTTGTTGTTTAATTAACATTAATGACACAGACAGCAGCAGGTAAATTAGGCTGCTGTCACTTTAAGACCGAATGCACTGATTCAATGTATTGATACACTTTTAATTTTCTCACAGCTGTTTACATTCACTTATGACATAACCGACTGTGTTTGCGTGAATATTCACCAAGACAAGCATTTCTTTGTCACACTAACATGTCAATAACTTTAAGTAGCACTGCACTTTCGTGATTATTTTGCTGTTAAATGGCGGATTATGCAGGATCGCTAGGGAAAAAAAGTTTTGTTGATTTTGCATTGTGTTCTGCGATGGTGGAATCGTGAAAAACTGGAGGGACTGGTATACAGTTGCAATTGTGGTATAAATTAATTTAAGCCATGTCTGAGCAGCATTTTGCCACTTCAGAAGCACTTTTGCACCTCTTTGCAGTGTAAATTTGCCATAATATCCATGTTAATATTATCAACTCCACAGCAACTACATAAATGTATCCACTAACCATTCAGAAACGTCCAGTTTCATTCTAAAAGTTGTAACTTCTTCCTGAGTCTCTCCATCAGTGTCCGACTCCGGTTTCAACAATGTAAGGCTGAACACCGTTACTGACAATCCTCATTTTGGCTGCGTGAGATTCTCCAGCTTTGTTGTTGTTGAGCAACTGAAATGCGAGCTGTTAAAGCTCCACCCTCTTCTGGAAAGGGGGCCGGGAGCAGCAGCTCATTTGCATTTAAAGGGACACGCACAAAAAACGGCGTGTTTTTGCTCACACCCAAAATAGGGGCAAATTTGACAAGTTATAATAAATGATCTGTGGGGGATTTTGAGCTGAAACTTCACAGACACATTCTGGAGACACCAGAGACTTATATTACATCTTGTAAAAGGGGTATTATAGGTCCCCTTTAAGCTAATTGCATAACCACACTCTTAACATCTTTTATAAGTATATTAATCTGGGAACATTAACAAACTAGTTGTGGCTACAGTTGGAATATTGGAGAATGAATGGAATCAGAGGATCCAACAACTTTAAACTGAGATAATGCTCTGACGGTAATACTAAACAAATATCAACAAGGTGACGTTAACTGCATAAACAATGGCACTGATGAGAGAGAGCAAATGTTGTTTACAAGCCCATTGGCAAAGACCACAAACATGCTGTTTACTCCAAATACGCCTGTATGCCGGCGCGTTTGAGAAGTACAGAGGATCTGGCTTTCATTACTGTGGTTCAGCGTCCCTTTAATATCACACTTGACATGCTGCTGAGAGACACGAACAATGAAGCGTCTCACCTCTGACCGCAGCAGGAGAAAACCTGATTGACTGACAGACGTCTGAGGTTTGATATCCAGCCGTCTGGATCCAATGCATTTTAATAGGGTGCTGTAATCATAAACCACAAACACATCAATGGTCAGACAGAAAAACATCAATATGACATATTGACATATTAATACAGCTTTAAAATGAGAAGAAAATTATTTTATTTATGAAGAAAATGAATATGAATAGGGTGAAAATGTTCAACTAATAGATATCCCCAGTACATTGTGACAGCTGTTTTTTTATTTCATTTTCGAAATATTCAAATGATGCATTATCCAATTAGAATTGCACTAATTTGCATACATTTCCAGAACAGAAATATGAACACTGGATAAAGCCAGGTTCAAATCACACTTCATTTTGTTAACATATTAGAGTTTTTAATCACTTTTTATCACTCCATCAATCAGAAAATACTGTCACCAGCCAGGAAAAAAAATGTTAAAATGTTATTTAAATCAGATGAATGATATATGAAAAACTCATCTCTAAAAACCTTCAGAATATGGATAATAAAACTATTTGGTGTATGTAAAGCTTTGTGACCCAAACTCACAGCCTTTAAAGACATGCATTATAATTTAAAGATGCAAATAGATAAACTGTAATAAAATAAACACTTAAATGTGTATTTCTTTTGACTAGTCTAAAAGAATTTATGTTATGGAAGCAAAATAGCCCCAAATCTCAAAACTGCATGAAAAAACATGGGCTTTTCTCTTTATACTATCTTGCCTTAAAAAAGATTCAAAGTTGTTTTTTGCATGATACTATGTGGATGCAAGGGTGGTTACTAGGTGGTTACCCAAGTAAAAGAGATTGGAATATGCTTACGTATCTCTCTTTAACAAGACACATGATATAAGGAATCATTCTCAAGGTCATGGGTTTGTTCCAATCAATAACTCCAGTAGTTACAGTGATGCTTTCCTCTGTAAACAGCACTAATAAACACATCCTGGCATGAGAAACGGATGGCATCTGTGAAGTTATTGATGCATTTTTTGTCAGATGCAAGACACCTGTTTCAAGGTGAAGCCTGGAGGTGCTGAAGCTTAAATCAATATGACTAGAATGTTTTCATGATGTTCTTCAGATGAGAGGTGCTGATTCATAATCAGTTTTTGCATTTAATCCCCAGAGACAGAGCGCAGCGACTCAAGCAGGAAATCTGGAGACACACTTCAGGAATCAGGAATCAGCTCGTGTAAAATCAGCTGCTACCGGCTCTGAATATATTCAAACAAACACCAGGACTGCTGTGAGGTAGAGCTGGAGAGGCACATTCGCTTTAACCAGTCCCTTCATTTTAAATTGTTTCTTTCAATAAAATGAATAAAAATGAGTGCTTTCAAATTGATTATTCACATCTAACATAAAAGTTTGAGTGTGTATATATACACACACACACACATATCCCATTTCCAAGATTCAGAACAATACTGATGGAGTGTGTGTTTGTGCATGTGTTTTCCGTTTCAAAATTCCATACTCAAATTTCCAGACCTCCTTCCAAACGATTTCTACTAGAGATGCACCGATCGATCGGCCAGGGATCGGAATCGGCCGATTTTCCTCATGATCAGCCCGGATCGGTGATCTGTTTTGTTACCAGCGGCACCGGCAATAACGTCAGCTGCGCGTTCTCTCTCTCCACTCTCCGACGGCAAAGTGACACACACCCGCGCGGGCGCCTCCTCTCTCTCTCTCTCACTCGTCTCATTCGCTCCGGTTAAATAGTGCTTATATTGCGTATAATTTTAGTCATTCCCGCAGGTTTCGCTCTCACACCAAAAGCGTGCGCACTACCGATCTATATTAGTGGAGCGGACAAGCCACGCTCAGTCTCAAACAGTCACAACAAGTACTAAAATGAGTGGCTTTCTGCGCTTAAATGATCAAATACATACAAAATTATGTCAAAATGCCCGTCTTGGCTTATTCAGATGAACACAGTCAGTTAAATAGCTAAGAAAGAGAACGCATGTTGTGTAACGGTATTGGGTCCGTTCATAAACTCTTAAAGGGACAGCAGTCCAATATTCCTGCTGCTGTCTGTCATGTTATTTAAAGAACAAAAGACAAAGAAAATCACTTTCTGCTGTTGACTGAATACGTTTTATAACTTTAATGGTAAGAATAAATCTGTATTTAATATTTGCAATAAAGAATACAGAAATTAAGGTAACCAATGTTAAATAACACTGGATGTTTGGATTGCTTTAATTTCTGTAGTATTGAATAAAAACCTACTTAACCTGAAAAACTTAGTTTCATAGCTCTCTTTATTCTATTGCATTTATTTGTGCTGTTGTTTGCAATTTTTATTATTATTTGTTCTTATTTTATTACTGACTTTTCACTTGTTCTTTTTTTTTTATGAAAATAAAACTTTGCATTGAAGAAAAGTAGATTTTTGTATTATAGTTCTTAGAAAGAAAATCGGAATCGGCAGATCACATTAACAAAAAAATCGGAATTGGCCAAGAAAATTGCAATCGGTGCATCTCTAATTTCTACCACTGGTAAGCCTCGGTCTCCTTTTCTGTGTTTTCTCTGCTTCATGTTTGTAGTCCGGGTCCTACAGTCTTTTAGTGATTTTTAAATTAGTGATTGATCGTTGAAATAAAGTTTTGTATATAGTATTCACGTCTAGGCCCTTCTCTTCTTAAAACCTCGTACCTGTTTTGTTGTGGATTAATCTACAAGTACTAATATATTCCCTGTTTAGTAGTGACTTGTAGTGTTGTTTCCCTTTCTGACCATACCACTCGCTACATAGGCGTAAATATTTAATTTGTCCCATTTCATTTCTATAGAGCAGCCTACGAGTACAAGTAGCCTTCACAAGCGCAGTATGACAGTTTCCCTAATATTTTACAAATTCTTACCTTTATAAACATATCTGCAAAGTGAAGAGAGGTGAAAAAGGTTTAGGAAATAAATAGTTGTAGGGGTGTCCTCCTCCAGGAGAAGATTTTTGTGATTTTAACATGTAAACGAAGCACTCTGACAAGAACATAAATGGAAAACACAACATATGCTTCAAGTAAAAAATAAATAACCCCTGAAACATTTTCTCCCATCGAAAAAGATGAAGTGGGGTGGCTAGTACTGTCTGATGATTGAAATCACACAAAATGGCCATAACAATTACTTAATTAACTGCAAAATGTTACGTTTTCTAATACCTTTATTTCATGCACGGATTGCTTCTGACAGAGCTGCACGAGCTCGCAGCGCCATTTGTGGGACACTATTAGCATGATCGCCAGGGTTCAAAGAGTCAAATGAGAGTAAAAATCAGCGCTTAAACGCTTATTCACCAGTTGCCCGGTAACTTTTTATGAATTTTTACAGTGCGTGGATGTGAGAATGTGATGCGTCTTAGTGCGATCATCAAATCGCAATGGTTGTGATGTAATTATAGAAATATATAGTCTGATGCACTGCATAGAGTAAAACAGCTTTCAGCTTCGATTCACAGAAAATGCTGCTGTGTGTTTGAGTCGCTTATAATTTGCATTTGGGAACGCAAACATCTGTACTGAGAGTGTAGTTTATAAATCTGTTGTCAAAGAAAAACATCTTCCTGGATCTCACTTTGGTTTTCCGTCAAAATAAAAGCTCAATGATTTTATGTTTGAAAGCAAGAAATAAAGAAATCATGAATATTAGTATTGTAATCTTACTGTTGTTCTGTAATATAAAAATAACAAGTGATTATATAATATAATAACTCTGTTAATAATTAATATCTTCATTAGCTGATCACATGCTTAATTCACTTAAGTGACTGCAACTTACAGAAAATAATTCAGTTTCTGTTCTAATTATTGTTGAGCTGCAGGTTTAGACTCACTAATTTTAATTTAATTAAGAATAATTAAATTATTTATTTTAATTATTTAACCTAAAATACAAGTTTATTACTTTTCCTAATATTCTGTGTTGCTTAGAAATAAATATGTTGTGTTCAAATGCAAAAAAAAAAAAAAAAAAAAATTGTTTTTTACCTAGACATTTTAAAATAACACATTTTAGAACTGTAATAGCATTATTTCTGCTATTTCTGGTTATCATACCGTCAAAATCTCATACCGGCCCATGCCTATAGTATTGATTAATTTGGGGCCTATCAGGTACAGTACATGGAAAATTTCCTCAAAGAAAAAAATCTCTCCCAACTATTGCTGTAAACTATACAGGGAACCACAGCTGGTACATAATTATAATATTAGGTTAAAATTAATTTGTAAGCTACTTACATATAGGCTAAATTACACATCAGGAAGTTTTTATAATAATGTTATAATACATTTTTAATGCCAATTATATTTCTACTTATAAAACGGATTTATACATTCAATATCGAAGCATGTTAAGTACAAATACAATGAATATGCAATAGCCTATAGTGCATTTAGCAAAATGCTCCTCTCGAAGTTCATTTTTGTAGCTGAAAAATGAGTTTTTGGACATTGAAAGGCTTTTCTGAGGTAGGCTAAATGTGACATTTTTACAAGCTGTTTTATTGACGCCTTTCTGCGGTTGAAACACTGAGTGATCGATTGCATGTGACATGATACAGATTTCGGTAAGTTGTACTGTATCTTTCAACATACCTTCGGATGTTCAATCATGTTTATTTTGATGGTCGGTTCACGAGCGCTACAGCGATCTATCACGCCACAGAGCACCAAGAAAGATCGCGACTCACTCCAGTCTATGAAAAAAAACTCGGATCTAAACGATTCACATAAATTATGTATTTTGATTCAAAACGGCTAATTTCGCCAAAAAGTGACTAGTTTGCAGGTATGATAAATTGGATAAAGCCAATAGTCTGGAAATGTAAATATTTTTCCATACTCTTGATTTCTTTTTTCCATATTTTTCCAGACCTGGAAATTACTCAAATCAAATTCCATACTTTTCCAAACTGCGTAGGAACCCTGTAGAATATAAAACAGGAAGAAAGAATAAGACAAATAAGACGCAGAGAGATTGATAAGAGGAACATTAGAGATGCAGAGGAAGAAGATCCGCCTGATGACACCATCCATCTTCAATCTACAGTAAATGAACATTACAGCAGCTCCTGTCTCACACATTCAATCAGTCATAGAAGAGCTCTAATATGATTCATCACTGAAATCAGTCAGACATCGGATGGCATGACTTCATCCCGGTCAGACTGATGAAACCGCCTGCAAACAAACTGAATTATTGTTTGTTAAGGCAGCGTCAATATCACTACTCATACTCGTGGTAAGGGATTTGATCAGTACCATAACCCAAAGTATTGGGTGTTCGTCCGATCTTCAGTGTCATCATATACTTCTTGTGCTACTAACATGAACGATACCTCAAATTATGAAGGTAGTTGTGGAGAGATATGCCACTGACTTACTTGACCTGGAGGTTCATAAAATAAAATAGGTTAATTAAAATAAAATAATATTAAAATAATAAAATATTATAATTTTAATATTTTAATATATTTGTGTGTTTTATTGTATTATTTTAATATAATTAAATTAATAAATAAATAAATAAAAATAAAATACTCCCAGACTTCGATATCAATAGAGGAGTCTTTTGCTTTTTGAACCAAGAAACAACACCGAACAACCAAAAACACCACCTGCAGCATGTATTGTGGAGGGAGATCTGCAGAATGAATGGTAACATGGTAAAAACATGGTAAAACGTGTTAAGTGGAGTTAAACAAGGGACTTCACAGTTACTGACTGCTGAAAACATCATCAAATAAGCCAAAATATTTAATAACTTTGTGAATAACGGACTTTCTTTGTACTCGCTTTCTAGGGTATTATTACTTCTAGGATGCATTTACATTGTCAAGGTGCATTGTGGGAAACAATGCACCAATGCACCTTCTCACCTTCTCTTTCGTTCAAAGGAAAGAGAAGAATGTTTCTGTTTCATGACACTGAAATCCTCATCACTCCAAGAAAGTGGAAGTGATTTCAAAGGTGGCGAGTGTAACTGGAGAGTCGCCATGATGAATGACATCACGGTGTGTGATGATGCGGCAGTCTGGAGAACAACAACAGGCGGACAGGACAGAAGCTTTATTATCCGTTCAGTTGTTTCTTCAGATTCATGATGCAACTGATCAGAAACAGCGGTTTGACAGACATGTGTTCTGACAAACGTTCCTGAGAAGGGTTTGCAGATGTTGCATGCACTGAATTAAAGTTTATAACTCCACTAACAGTGATGTAACTGACTATATTAGCTGCCCAAGAACAAATATTGATCAGAACAGAGTTTGTTCACAAGTTTTACATCCTCACTAACTTATTTCAGTGATTTTCAACAGTCTAAAGTGGCGATGCACTGAAAACAGAAGTTTTTCCTGTATCACGAAACCAAGATATGGTGTTATACTGTTTTTTTTAATCACAGCTGACTGATTTATACTTTCGCAAGCTGTCTGATGCACCAGCTGTGAATGGTTGCCTGTGTTACATTGTGTTTGTCATTTTGGGGGCGGAGCAATGAAGGGAGGGGTGTGTTTGATTGGGTGTCGAATTAAAATATCAACAGCGAGACTCAGAAATCACTTACTACACCTTTAAATACTGGAAACAACTGATTAAGCAAAAATGTAGTGAATATGTATTAGTGAAGTTATCAAAATCCTCTCTAGAGTTATTTTTCTAGATAACTAACAAACTATGGACATTAAATGGCTTTTTTCTGAGATAAATCTGACGTTATATGACTATTTACAATTGCAATTCAAGACAGAATATTAAAACTGAGACTGTTTTATATCAAAAGTAACAAAGCACACAGTTTAGTGTGATTATTAGATGGATGTCATGCTACAAACAACGTTTAGTGAAGTTTTGATTTCAGGCATCAACTGAAATCAGCATCAACTAAAAGATCTCATCAAAATGAAGACTGATTAAAAATGAGAACTCAATATTGTCAGCTGACATGTTTTCCTGTAGCTTATACACGTTGTGTGTATGAAATAGACACTGAACGAGTCAAAATGAACCATCGGAGAAGCGCTAATTAAAACTTCACTGTTTCCGTCACTGATTTCGGCCCTGCCTGTTTCAGGCAAAACCAAAAATGTATTTAGTTTTATATATATATAATAATGTCTATAGAGACACACAAACACAGACAGTAGCTGTATCTCTCCTCTTGCTTCTCTTCGTATTATTCCTTCTCTTCTCAGACCTCAGGCTGATCCGATGAGAGTCTGATTGTGGGTTCATAGGTGGAGGAAGAACAGCTCCATACACACACAGCACACATAAACAACACACTTTTGTTCACTGAGCTCTGGGCAACTTCACCCACTTTTATTTTCCTCCTCTCCATTGTTTACTCTGCATATCTTCACTAAAACTTCAGGTAAAACACCTCCTCAGAAAACTACCACACAAAAGTTTGTTTTAGTTTGCAACTTTGTTCCAAACTCTACTGAGCTGCCTTGATGCACACTGCCTACACAGAAATGAAAGACTCTCATAAGTGATTCGAAGGTAAGCAGAATTCTGAAATATGAAATGCAAATCAAAAAGAAATCGATAACAACGTGCATCAGCTAAATTATTTATCTAATGCAATAAACTGAAAAATGATGGGTGGTTTTTTACTATATAGTAAATTATTTATTTGATTAAATTATTTAATTGTTGCATTTAGTGTGTGTGTGTGTAAAAAGTTGGGGTTGGTAAGATATTTTTAATGTCAAAAAGTTGCTCACCAACACTGTGTTTATTTGATCAAAAATACAGTAAATACAGTAATATTGTG
Source organism: Elopichthys bambusa (assembly GCA_037101425.1). NCBI lineage: Eukaryota > Metazoa > Chordata > Actinopteri > Cypriniformes > Xenocyprididae > Elopichthys > Elopichthys bambusa. The sequence continues at coordinate 29,639,422 of CM074445.1, read as the reverse complement.
AAATGTTTTTCAACTTAAAACTGACCCTGCCATTGATTATTTTTCATAGAATTCAACACAATTCATGCAATGCAGAGATATGCCATTTATTTACTAAGTAAAAAAAAAAAAAAAAAAATAGTAGAGGTTAATAAAATAAAATGGGTTAATTCAAATTTAATTTAATTTAATATAATTAAAATAAAAATAAAATAAAATCCCAGACTTTAAGACATAAAGAGACTTTTGCCTTAAACCAAGAAACAACACAGAACACCCTAGAAAAATAAAACACTCAAAACACTTTAGCAACCATTTAGAAACACCCTGGTAACCAAACAAAGACCACCAGCTGCAGAATGAATGGTAACATGGTAAAAAAAACATGGTAAAATGTGTCAATTGGAGTTAAACAAAGTACTTCCCTGTTACTGTCTGCTGAAAGCCAAAATATTTAATAAACAAATAATTTTGTGAATGATGGACGTTCCTTATATACATATATATGTACATATAGTATGAAAAGTTGGGGTTGGTAAGATATTTCTGTAAAAACAGCAATATTGTGAAATATTTTTTATTTTAAAACTGACCCTGCCGTCTCGCATTGATTATTTTAAGGCAGACTACATTTAGGAAACTCCCTCACATTAGAAGCACACCTATGATGCCTTACAAGGCGGTCTACACTAGGAAGTCATCTCACTAGGGTTTGGAACAGAGCTTGTGTCTTTTACTGTGGGCTAAACTGTGCATCACATTAACAGAGTGCCAGTCGTGATGAATGTGTTTCCTTGAGAGGTTTAGTCTCAGGGTGTAGTAATAAGGCCTTCAGCGAGGTTGAACAATTCAGGGTAATTGGGTCACTGTTGGTGTCTGCGCTGGGCTTTCTCAACTTCACAAGCACAACAGCACAGAAATATAACACAGAGACAGAAACAGCAGAAGTACAAGAGCGACGATCCTCTTGAAAACACAAAACCTCCAGGATTATACGGTTCATCTGAGGGAATATGGTGAAGCCAAAAAACACGGAACTGATTTCAGAACAACACCAATGACATTTCCACTCTCCAAAAGGATCCTCTAATCCTCATTCTTAAAAATAAAGGTTCTTTAATTTGGCATTGATTGTTTCATAAAGAACCTTTAGCTTCCACGGAACCTTTCCATTCCACAAAAGGTTCTTTAGATTATTAAAAAGTTTAATTAAGAAAAAATGGTTCTTTTGAGAACTGATCGCAGAAAGGTTCTTTGAGGAAACTGACGTGGTTCTTCTATGGCACTGCTGTGAAAACCCCCTTTAATTCCTTTAAAAATATATTATTTCTAAGTTTGTAGACTACTGAAAATGTTCTTTGGGAAAGCAAAAATTGATTCATTTTTAGCAGCTATGAAGCATTAGGGGCCATTCACACTGCAATGCGCATTTCTATTCCAATGCGCTTCTTTTCCATTGTTTTTCTATGTAATCGCCTTTTGCGTCTTTTGCAGTGTCTCGCACATGAGCGCTGTGTTTTTAAGACACCATGTCAAGTTAAAAGAATTTCAACTTTTACACGCAGTGCGGCTTATCAATGTCAGTTCCAAAACAATGGGCCAATCAGAAGAACTTGGAGGCGGGGCAAGTGTTGCAGGCTTCTGTTTACAATAGCAAGTCGGCACGGCAGCTGTTTTATTTGACGGCAACATAGCCAGTGCAATTATTTTCTTGTTCCCTGTCAAAAATAGTATCTATCTATTCTGTTGTTTGCCTATTTCTATTATTTCCGTTATCGCCATTATTGCATCACGTCTCAAAAGCGCGTCTTGAGACCCTCGCGTTCTGCGCTGCGTTTTCAGACACAAAGACACATTCTGTGTGAACGAGCCCTTCAGACAGTATTCTAGGTTATTACATGCAGACGTTTTTGGTCCAATAATTAGAATCTCTGTTTTTTCTGAAATTACTGGTCATCCAATTTTTTTATATCAGCTGTGCATTCTGTTAATTTGGTGAATTAGTAAGTTTTGTCAGGGTGCGAATAAATATAGAGCTGAGTATCATTAGCGTAACAGTGAAAACGAACGCCATGCTTTCTAATGATATCTCCCAAGGGTAGCATGTACAGAGTAAAAAGCAACGGTCCTAGTACTGAGCCTTGCGGTACTCCATGCATTTTAGTAAAAAATTCAAATTCTTTTTTACTAAATGAAGGATTACAAAAACAGATTATGGAAAACAAAGCAATGCTTATACCTCGTCCTGGGTCGACATTTCATTCATTTCATTTTGATTTATATGTTTAATAACCATTTAATTTTACATGTGCATAAGCAATGCTTCTATCACTTTTTTCAGCTTCTTCTTTGCCTGTGTTTTGATACGATTCTGTACTCTTTCAGAAGATGCGTAAAAGCGCCCCCCCCACCGTATAACAGTGAAAACATGGATTTCTGGGAAATTCCATCAATGGTGGCGAAGCATTGTGTCATAAATGACAGAAAAAAATTCCATCAACGGCGCGGAAAGAATTGAAAATGTATATGCTACTAAAAGCTGGTACGCCCTAATTATCACAGCAAAAATGAAAGAAAAGCCATTTAACTCTGCATCAGGTAGGTTTTAACCTTTTGAATCCTTTTAAGAGTGTAGGGGGTCACCTATCTGTTTTTTGCAACGATACCATAGAAAAACATTTTTGGCTCCCCAAAGAACCTTTCATTTTTCTTAGTGTAAAGAACAATAATTTAAAGAATGTTTTTCCACTATAAAGAAACTTTTGTGGAATGGAAAGGTTCCCTGGATGTTAAAGGTTCTTCATGGAACCATCAATGCCACTAAAGGACCTTTATTTTTAAGAACACAGCTGTCAATCAACGCCTGTGGCTGCAGGCCGATGCTGTATGAAATCTATTTCAAGCTTCCATTTTCCTCCTCCAGTGAGGTCTCGGCAGGTAAACACGATCAAATGGCCACATAATCATCACAAAGGCGGCTAAAGGGTGGGCGGGATGCTCTGGGATTTTCTCGAAGGCTCCGTTCGGACCAGAGAGGGTCGCAAGAACGTCGCCTTGGCAACAGAACAACAGTGAGATTAAAAGGTCAGCGTTTGGAGGGGGTGTAAATCTATCATGAGAGTTTGTTCCTCCTCCTGTCGAGTTCAGCTCGTTCCTGCAGCCGGAGGGAGAATTAGACCAGAAATCAATGAAACAAACAAAGACTTTACAGCGCATGTCTTCACACTTACACAAGCTCGTATGCATATCCGTGTGCTGATTTCACATTTACAGACATTACCTTTAATGTAATTAGTGGCGTTTGCCAAGTCAAGCATCTATTACTATTAATCAAATCACACTTTACAATAAGGTTCCATTGTTAGCATTAGTTATCTACATTAAGATGAACTAACAATGATACTTCTAAAGCATTTATCAATCTTCCTATTTTGCATAAATAGTATTCACAATTAAAATGAGTGTCCCAAATCATAGTATTTTGAAATTAGTATTCCAAAGATACTCAGATTGTCAACTATTTACGGTCAGAATCAGAAGTGCAGATCCTTGCACAACTAGAACTACAAACAAATAAAAACTGTTAAAAACTACAAACATGGCGGACATGCGAGATTGGCGGTTAAGTAGAGAGGGGTTTGACTCATGATTAATAATTAGCATCAATATTATCCACATTATATTCAATCTATAGCAACATTGTGAACTTTTATAAAGATACATTTGGTCATGAACTTTTTAATGCATTATTATGCAAACACACGAGGAGAGTTCTCTGCATGAAAGACCCACGACTGCCAGATCAATTACCAGATCAATACATTTCTCTCTGATACAGTAAGAATTTAAATGAAGTTGAATGTGGAGGATTTTAACTAACATTATGATTGACAGGCAGTTTAAACAGTGACAGAATGACCGTAATTAACACAATTATAATGAAGGGATGCAGCACCTGTTGGAGTTTGGGTTCCTTGCCGCTGTCGCCTTTGGCTTGCTTAGTTGGGGACACTTGACAATTGACATTTGATATTCAACAGTGCTTTGATCTACCTGCATTGACACTATTCCTTAAGAGCTGCTGTGCAGCCAAAATAATGTACCAGTTATCACTGTAAAGCTGCTTTGACACAATCTACATTGTAAAAAGCGCTATATAAATAATGGTGACAGCATTAGTTGTACTACGGGGCTGCTGAATGCTTGATTCTGACTGGTTGATGAACGTTCTAAGGTGTACAATTATTTTCCAGTAAACGCATGGCTAAAGTAGTTCCAGGCAGGTTTTGACCGCATTACAGTTTCATATCATTCCAACAAATGATTTCAGTTATTTCAAAGGTCCTTACAGCTACATCAGCAAAAAAAAACAACCACAGTGACCAAGCAAATAAATATATTAAACAATAGGATAAAAATGACAAACTATTTTTCCGATTTGCGTCACAAGCACATTACCACCTGCATTATTTTTCTAATAATTCAAAGGCCTGGAGTCAATTATTCCTTACTTAAATATAAATATTCAACATTTACTAATAGGCCGTAAAAAAATATTTTTCAAAGTTGTGAACAAAACAAAAATTATTGGAGTATGTTTTACAAGAAAATATCAGTCTGTCTATTTCAAAATTTCATGTTCAATTTGTTACGTATGGAAGCTTGTTTCTGCCGCTGAATAAAAAATAAAAAAGGTAATTGCGACTTTTTAACTCACAATTCTGGCTTTTTTTCTCAGAATTGCGCGACATAAACTCACAATTGCGAGTTATAAAGTCAGAATTGTGAGATACTGTATAAGCTTGCAAATGCGAGAAAAAAAGTCAAGAAAGAAAAAATCTTTATATCACGCAACTTTATATCATGCGATTCTGAGTTTATAACTCGAGATATAAAATCGCAATTGTGAGGAAAAATATCAGAATTGTGAGAGAAAAGTCAGAATTACGAGATATAAACTCGCAATTGTGAGTTATGAAGTCAGAATTGCGACTATATCATGCAATTCTGATTTTATATTTCACAATTCTGACTTTATATCATGCAATTCTGACTTTATATCTCGCAATTCTGACTTTATATCATGCAATTCTGACTTTATATCTCATAATTCTGAATTTATATCTCGCAATTCTGACTTTATATCTCACAATTCTGAATTTATATCTCGCAATTCTGACTTTGTCATGCAATTCTGACTTTATATCTCGTAATTCTGACTTTATAACTCGCAATTCTGACTTTGTCATGCAATTCTGACTTTATATCATGCAATTCTGACTTTATCTCGTAATTCTGACTTTATATCTCGCAATTCTGACTTTGTCATGCAATTCTGACTTTATATCTCGTAATTCTGACTTTATATCTCGTAATTCTGACTTTATATCATGCAATTCTGACTTTTTCTCGTAATTCTGACTTTATATCATGCAATTCTGACTTTATATCTCGTAATTCTGACTTTATATCTCACAATTCTGACTTTATATCTCGCAATTCTGACTTTATATCATGCAATTCTGACTTTATATCTCGTAATTCTGACTTTATATCTCACAATTCTGACTATCTCGCCATTTCTGACTTTATATCTCACAATTCTGACTTTATATCTCGCAATTCTGACTTTATATCATGCAATTCTGACTTTATATCTCGTAATTCTGACTTTATATCTCACAATTCTGACTATCTCGCAATTCTGACTTTATAACTCACAATTCTGACTTTATAACTCACAATTCTGACTTTATATCATGCAATTCTGACTTTATATCTCACAATTCTGACTTTATATCTCGCAATTCTGACTTTGTCATGCAATTCTGACTTTATATCTCGTAATTCTGACTTTATATCTCACTATTCTGACTTTATTTCTCGCAATTCTGACTTTATATCTCACAATTCTGACTTTAAATCATGCAATTCTGACTTTATATCTCAATTCTGACTTTATAACTTGCAATTCTGACTTTATATCTCGTAATTCTGACTTTATATCTTGTAATTCTGACTTTATATCTCGTAATTCTGACTTTATAACTCACAATTCTGACTTTATATTTCACAATTCTGACTTTGTCATGCAATTTTGACTTTATATCATGCAATTCTGACTTTATATCTCGCAATTCTGACTTTATAACGAGATATAAACTCGCAATTCCGAGAAAAAAGTCTGAATTGTGAGACAAAAAGTCGCAATTACCTTTTTTATTTTAATTCAATGGCAGAAACAAGCTTCCATAGTTCCTCGTTGTTTCTTTGTACTTTTTTTGTAATTTGTTTGTACACAATTTTTTTTTTTCAGTGTACATTGAAATCATAAGTTAAAGTATCTGGTAATATAATTTAATGGACCTGAGCTGAACATGAACCAACAATGAAGAGTAATGCTAACAAAGATTAATTAATACTGTTCAGAATGTATTGCTCATTGCTAATGTTAGTTATTGTATTAACTAATGGGACCTTAAAATAAAGTGTTACCAATCAAACCTGTTTCACTACTAAACTTCAGCATGATAAAACAGGTGAAAAACCTAGCAACCACTCATAATGCCCTAGCAACCATCTCACATGAATTTCTCACATTATGAATTCAAGCAGCAGTCCTGCAAAATCCTGCAAAAATGACTTCCATAAACTGAAAGTATACAGTTAACCTTCTCAATTTACAGCTGAAACACGTTTATACATCATATTCCTCATGAATTAGTGCATAAGGCGGCTTTTCCTCAACAAAATGAGCTTGTTTTTATGATTGCACTAAAATTTTTCAACCTTACTGGATTCCAAATGCAGATTTCCAGTCCCGGATGGAAATGACACAGCAATAAAGCACATGCTCATATAAGAGCTCAAAAACACCTTAGGGAAGACATCTGGGCCTGAGATTGTGCTGAAAGCAAACGCACACGGCTGTTACCTGCGAGACTTGGCATTCTCTCACGCCGAACAGGATTTTTCCTGACACAACTCTGTTTTGCTTTTAGAGGCATTCCTCAACAAAGCAACAGAAGCGATTGTGCCGTTCTTTACGGATGAAACGATAGAAGGAAAAGGAGGATAACAGACACGTGGGAGGATGTTGAGAAGTCACTTTCGCCTCCTCGCACAAGACTCAACGTTCTGAAAAATATGTTGAAACCAGCAAAACATTTAAATGTAGCAATTTTTCAAAATCAAGCAAAAAATTCTGCCACCTTCATATGCAAAAATGATTCGGTAAGAAGAACTCTAGCATGTATATCTTGCTGCTAAAATATTAATGGATTTTAAAACTAGACAGTAACTAGTGCAGCTTTGCAAACGTATTTCAAACAGACTTTCTATATACGTTTCTATAGCTCAAAGAATCATACAGAATTTAATGATGAATATAGCTTGACTTAAATTCAACTTTTTTTTTGTATTTTTAAGAAAGGAAACAATGCTGAGGTCAAGGGTTTGATTCCCATTAAATAATGTTTACTATAAATTCTGTAAATTTTATTTCTGAATTCTATTTTTTTATTGGTAGCACTTTATAATAAGTTTTCTTTAGATAACATTGGTTAACCGCATCAGTTAACATGAACTAACAATGAGCAATACTTCTGCAGCATGTATTAATCTTAGTTAATGTTTTTTTTTTAACATCCACTAATACATTTTTAAGATCAAAAGTTGTATCTGTAATAATTTGTTAATGCACTGTGAACTAACATGAACATGAAGATTTTTATTAACCAACATTAACACAGTTAATAAATGCTGTAAAAATATATTGCTTATCGTTAGTTCATGTTAGTTAATGCATTAAATAATGTTAAAAAATCAGACCTTACTGTAAAGTGTTGCCCTTTTTTTTTCTTATTTCATTTCAATACAATTTAAATCAATTTACCTTTATTTCTTGATTAATAAATGCAAATTAATTGCTCTTAGAAGTATAAAAACATGAAAAAAGTATGCAAAACAATTAAATGTGAGATGCTTTTGTTTATACTGTACCTTGATTTTTAAGAATTTACATTCCAAGGTCGTTTCATTACTTAAGATTCATTAAAATGGCTAAAATAAAACGTGCAGTCTAGTTTTAAGATGCATTAATATTTAAGCAGCTAGATATTTATGCCAGTCTCAAGCGTTCCTGCCAAGTCACTTACATAATGCTTACTTTATTGATATTTTTTTTCTTGGTTTTAGGCATATCTAACTAGAAAGTTTTGGGTTCTTATTTAGTTTTTATTCCGCAAGGATGCATTCAAGGTTAAAACTTTAGTTTAGGGTCTAATTCTTACTATGAACTAGTCGCTTTTTAGCATGCATATTACTATTAGCTGTTTATTAGTACTTATAAAGCACATATTAATGCTTTATTGCGCACAACAATTTTTACATCACATAATCCTACCCAATACCTAAACTTAACATCAAGCAGGCTGTGTACCTTCAAGGCTGCATGCACCAGTCAAGCAACTGCTACGAGATGAATGGGAATGCAAACGGACAGCTCTCTCCAGGTATAACGGTGTCCTCTCAGCTCTAAATCAGCCCAACATCTGATCCCGGGCCTGCTTTTCCATCCCTCACTGCATTCTGCCAAGCAAACAAAACTGATCCGAGCGCTCAGTCATTCCTCAGACCGCGGCCACTAAATCACTCCGACTGATCCTGAGTCAGCGCTTGGGAGGATATGGAAACAAACAGCTGATCTCGGACCACCGCGAACAGAACAAATGGAAGCCATCCTTTATTTTTCCGTGAGCCGATAGATTCGCCCTTCTCGTTCCTGACTGCAATTAATCCCCCAAAATTGGCGGAGCACAGAGGCGTTTATCTTGCCAGCGCATGTACATAACAAATAAATTGATCCCATAAAACCGCAGACGCTAGATATGAAGAAGCCGGCACGTGGCAAGCCATTAAATAAAAAAAAAAGCGCCGCAAAGAGGGGAAGCGAATCAGCTAAATGAAGTGAAATTGAATGGATTTTACACCACCGGATCAGGGCTTCGTCTGGAAAGAGGTCAGTGGGAATAGTTCACCCCAAAAGGAAAACTAGGTCATTATTTGCTCATTAAAAACAGAATATGGAGGTTTGGATTGACTGAATTTCATTTGTCTGATGAACTATTTGTTTAATCACCAGGATGTTTTAATTTACAAGCACCGTTCGCTGTCATTTAAAATATTTGAAGTGCCAGTATGTTCTATTTATTTCTTTTATTGCAGCAAAATGTCTGCCAAAATATGGCGGCTTTGCTGATTCAAGGCAAAAGTCAAGGCTGGAATGGTCTGTGCACACCTGAGAGTGCCAGAGATGCTTTTAACACACTGTGACAAACACTCTCACACATAAACACTCTTACACATTAACAAACACACACACACACACAGGGGGACACCAGAGCAGATCACCATCACTCGTGATCTTGCTCGTTCCATCCTTTTCTCCGTTAACGCTGAGAGGAGTAAAGATCATGATGGAGGGGGAGGGAAGGAAGGAAGACAGGTGAAAGATAGACACACAAACACCTACCTGTCCACACACGCACACACACACACGACCCTTGTGGGATTATGTGGGTGGAGCAGGAATGGAGTGTTGTGATTTTGCCTGGAGAAAAGAGTTGGAGCCTCTGTCTGTTCTGATTTGCGCCATCACAAGACTAAAGACTAGTGTTGCAGTCAAAACCACCTAAACCGAGTGTGTGTTGAAACCAGGCCATGACTGAGACCAAGACCAGACCAGCAACCCCCTTAAATTCATCTAAAACGTCAGCATTTGCCGCTGAAAAATGTTTTATATTTAATAAATACAATTAGAATAATAAGACCCTATATATGGAGCTGTTACCAATCAAATAAATCTTTGCACTGCAGAGGTGGCACAGAATCTCCTTCTGAATTGGTAAAATTACAACTACATAATGTTGAGATTAAGTGGGATCCTTGATTATGATTTCACTTTTTTAACTTTAGTTAGTGTGTAATGTTGCTGTTTGAGCATAAACAACATCTGCAAAGTTACGACGCTCAAAGTTCAATGCAAAGGGAGATATTTTCTTTTACAGAAATCACTGTTTAAGGACTACAACAAACAGCTGGTAGGGACTACAACAAGCTTCTTCCTGGGTTGGTGACATCACAAACACCAAAATTTACATAAACCCCGCCCCCAAGAACACACAACAAATGGGGTGAGGCCATGTTGGGCTGCTTTAGAGAAGAGGAAGAGTTGGAGTAGAAGAGTGTTGTTGTCATGCCGTCATTTTACGCCGGACTGCTTCACAAACGAGGGTCAATTCAATGCTGGATTTGCACAACAGATTAACATGACGGCACATGCTAGTCGATGAGTTGAATCAACTCCACAGCAACTACATAAATTTATCCACTAACCATTCAGAAACGTCCAGTTTCATTCTAAAAGTTGTAACTTCTTCCTGAGTCTCTCCATCAGTGTCCTACTCCGGTTTGAACAATGTAAGGCTGAACATTTTCGTCATTTTGGCTGCGTGAGATTCTCCAGCTTTGTTGTTGTTGAGCAACCAAAGCATGAGCTGTTAAAGCTCCGCCCTCTTCTGGAAAGTGGGCTGGGAGCAGCAGCTCGTGCATTTAAAGGGACGCACAAAAACAGCGTGTTTTTTAAATGATCTGTGGGGTATTTTGAGCTGAAACTTCACAGACACATTCTGGGGACACCAGAGACTTCTTGTCTTACATCTTGTTAATGTTTAAAAAATAATATTCCGTTTTTTGAACGTTTATGTAAAATCAGTGTCTTGCTATCATGCTCATTTGTGAAAACGGCTCTCTTTCTCTTAAGTAATATTGCTTAATTAATTATTTCATATGTTATAATAATAAAAATCAAGATTTCAAGTACTTTTTTGCAATCATATCTTGAATTTTGTGGGCATTTGTATTCATTTTGGTGACATTTGTGACACAATGCTTCATTGATTTCTGACTAGGCACAACAGTAACAAAAGAAATCAAATTAGAAATAAGTTATTGATTGCCTTTGAAGCAGGACGTTTTACATTTAATTACATTAATGATGTTAACAAATAAATCAGACAATGCATCTGCAATTTAGTGATATTTCTGCAGTTGTGGTCTTGACCCATCTTGAAATAAAATCCTCTTAAAGAGACAATTCACCCAAAAATGAAAATGCTGTCATCATTTACTCACCCTCAAGCTGTTCAAAACCTGTATGAATTTCCTTCTTCTGCTGATCACAAAAGAATATATTTTTAAGAATATGGTAACCAGACAGTTGATGGACCCCACTGACCCCCATAAATATCTTCTTCTGTGTTCACGCCTTAGTGAAATGGCCCGGTAAGAAAGAAATCATCTAGAAATCACCCAGAACATCACAGCAACCACATAATTTGTTAAAAGAAGCACCTTAGCAATCATATCAGCAACCCTGACATCACGGCAGCACATTTTGCACAGGTAAATACTGCTCACATTTCACTTTCTGCATTTCTGCAATTCTGCAATTCATTGTGGGACCATTAAAGGCACAGAAATCATATGCTTCACTAGGCCTTCAAGTTTTGATATTGAATAATATATATATGGAATATAGAATATAAGAGCTACACACAAGTATGCACTAGTCAAACCAGCAATAACCTGTATAAACCAGCTCATCTCGTCAGCAGCACTAAAGCCGTTCAGCAGGGTGACACATGGAGGAGGTTTAGGGCTTTGGGCGACATTCATCAGATCCAAATATTCAGGTGCATCTTTGAAATGGTAAAGAGGCTGTTTATAGATCAACACGTCTGAAAGACGCTGGCAGGAGAAAAGAGGGAACGCACAGGAACAGAGTGGGAAGAGAAAGAGAGAAACAGAACACGGATGAGGGGAGAACACAGAATCTCTTTAATATCTTTCTCCTAGAAAGCAATGAGAAGTTTGGGCCTCAGTAATCTCACATTGTCTCTTTTAAAATGAGGTCTCAAACTGTGCTCTGATTACCAAAGTCTGTAATCTCAATATGGACTCAAACATTTGTCATCAAATTCTCCCAATTCATCCACATTCATTTTATAACTGTAAACTCTCTCTTATGTTGGCTATTGTTTTTATTGGAGTTGGGAACTGAGAACTGGTTCTTATTCAAAACTAAGGGCCACAAAGCAACACAAAGACAACAAAAATCTTTCTTTTGCAATGTTTTTGCTGGTTACGAGCAACAACAAACATTCAGCACAATCAGTCTAGTCCGATTCACAAATGACTCTTCAATGAATCAGTCGAAAAGATTCACAAATCAATCTCAAACTCGCAAGTTCACTGTAAACCTTAACACTCAAAATAATCAATTGGTTTGAGTCGGACAAACTTAAATTAAACAAATTAGTTTGGTCAAATTAACTTTTATCAGTATTTAGCACTTTCTTTTTCTTTAAAGCTCACAGAACTGATCAATTTTAAGTAAATTGCAACTGTTTTGAGTTGTATGAACTCATTTCTTTTCATTTTATTTAAGTTGAGATTACATGGTAATTTTAGGTTAAATGTATGAATTAGTGTACTCAAATAAAATGAAGTAAAAACGAATTGAAGCTATTTAGAAATGTTTATAAAACAGAAAAAAGAACATTTACTAAAAATCCAACTAAAATTTAAATGAAAACTGAACAAGCTAAAAATTATAATGTTAGGCTATATAAATTATACTAAAATAAGATTTTTTTTTAAATATTACCAAAAAGAATTGTTTAGGAAACAAACAAAATCATTAAATTCCTTATGATTCCTATCTCAAATTTTTATTTCTCCTAAACAATTTCAGGAGAAACACTGAAAGTTGAAACTTCAATATAAACCACCATTAAACCTCCTGAGCCACAAAAGAGCAAGAGGAAAGACAAGCGAAAAGAGGAACGAGAGTAGACAGAGAAAAAGAAGAGAGATGACAAGAAAGATGGATGAAGAAATGGCCAGAAAATACAGATAATAACACCACAAACTGTCTGTGTTTGCACAAATTGTGACAATGACCGTCTCTGACCAGAGGAGATAAACAAGTGTGTGAGAAAGAAAATGTGACAGCTGAAAACACACTTCAGACTGCACATCTGTCTTGCTGTCATAATACTAAAATATGAATAAATCATTAAAACATTTGCAGTGCCTCCTCTTCTAATAATAGTTTCTTTCGAAATGTTTCTTCATGTTGCCTTCTGTTCTGGGTTCGTCCTGAAACTGAAGACACACAGAGAACAGCATGAACTCACACCACATCAGCAAACTACTGTCTCTCACGCAGGGATCTTTGGCTTGAAGCGGCGCATTCTGGCACACGGTCTAGATTATCATGCATACAGAAAATTTGCATACTATGCACTGTATACTTATTGCACAAATAGTAAGAGTATATGATAGCATGCTATTTCTAAACAAAGAAATCTGAGATGTTTAGTGTAAACTTAATTATGCATATGCACATTAACTTAATTAAGAAATGACTGCCCAGCTAACACCTCTGTATAAACTATAACCCAAAAAAGAAAATCAAAATGACACTGTTTGTCTAAATAGCAGTCCTGGAGAGACCAGACAGATATATGCATGAAGTCAATATCAGCGCTGGGTTGGCTGTTTTGCTTTCCTCTAAATATTTCATGTTCATAATCAGCTCAATCTCCACAATCTGAATCAACCTATTAAACTATTTATTTTTCATGAAGCGCTGCTGTGCATTTGCTATTCAAATCAATTACAGACAACAGAAGATATGCTCTTAATTTTATTTTTTTATAATTTTCATATACAGACGTGGACAAAATTGTTGGTACCCTTGATAAATATGATCAAAGATGACTAAAAATAAATCTGCATTGTTTATCTTTTTGATCTTTAATTTATAAAATTAGCAAAAATCTAAACTTTCATTGAAGAAAAAGAATTAAAAGTGTGAAGAATTAAAACATGTTGGCCACAATTATTGCAACCTCCTTTTCCCAAGATAACAGCTCTGAGGCTTCACCTATAATGCCTGAAGAGTTTGGAGAAAACCTGACAAGAGATCAGAGATCATTCCTTCACGCAGAATCTCTCCAGATCCTTCAGATTCCCAGCTCCATGTTGGTGCTTCTTCTCTTCAGCTCACTCCACTCATTTTCTTTAGGGTTCAGGTCAGGACTGGGACGGCCATGGCAGAAGCTTCATTTTGTGCTCAGTGACACACTTTTGTGTTGGTTTTGATGTTTGTTTTGGATCATTGTCCTGATGGAAGATCCAACCACGGCCCATTATTGGATTTCTAGCAGAAGCGGTCAGGTTTTGATTTTTTTATCTGTTGGTATTTGCTAGAATCCATGATACCATGTATCTGAACAAGATGTCCAGGACCTCCGGCAGAAAAATAGGCCTACAACATTAAAGATCCAGCAGTATATTTAACCGTGGGCATGGGGTACTTTTTATCCATGTGTGCACCAAACCCATCTGGTGGGTTTGCTGCCAAAAAGCTCTTTTTTTTTTCTTTTTCATCTGACCATAGAAGCAAGTCCCGTTTGAAGTTCCAGTCGTGTCTGGAAAATTAATATGCTGGAGACTGTTTCTGGATGAGAGAAGAGGATTTTTCTTGAAACCCTCCCGAACAACTTGTGGGGTGATGCTGTTTGATCTTTTTTTTTAGGCTTTCTGAGACTCAAGACTCAACTAATCTCTGCAATTCTCCAGCTGTGATCCTTAAAGAGTCTTTGGCCACTCAAACTCTCCTCCTCACTGCGCATTAGGACGATTTAGACACACGTCCTCTTCCAGTCAGATTTGTAACATCTTTAGTTGATTGGAACTTCTTAATTATTGCCCTGATGGCGGAAATGGGAATTTTCAATGCTTTAGCTATTTTCTTACAGCCACTTTCTAATTTGTGAAGCTCAACAATCTTTTGCTGCACATCAGAACTATATTCTTTGGTTTTACTCATTGTGATGAATGATTAAGAGAATTTGGTCTTTGTGTTTCCTCATGTTTATACTCCTGTGGAACAGGAAGTCATGGCTGGACAATTTCATGTTCATGATCACCCTGGTGTGCTAAAAAATGTAAATATGAATGGGAATATACTTCAGAGATATTTTACTCATAAAAAATTCTAGGGGTGCCAATAATTGTGGCCAACGTGTTTTGGAGAAAAACATTTATTAATGTGATTTCAATTATTTGAAATCCCCCCCACTTTCAATTATTTTTCTTTAATGAAAGGTTAGATTTTTGCTAATTTTATGAATTAAAGATCAAAAGGATAAACAATGCAGATTTATTTTTACAGTCATCTTTGATCATATTTACCAAGTGTACCAACAATTTTGTCCACGTCTGTATAATTAATATAATAATGTAATATATCATGATAATGTAATATAATATAACATAATATATGATATAATAATGTAATATAATATAATATAAGCAATAAGCCACTCACATGCATCACAGTAATTTTATGGGTAACAAGTGTAGAAAAATGCTTTTTATAAAATGATTAATTGTATTTATTATATTATTAATATTAGTAAATAATAATTATTATTGTTTATATTATTATTTATTTATCTATATGTATTAATTTTAATTATCACTCATATTAACAATGATATGCTCTATGAAATATTTAATATTTTATTTTGAGAATACACCTTGTTTAATCACCTTGTTTGTACCATTTTATTTGTATTCCTTCCTTTTTTCCTTTTTTTTATTGAAATAAAAATGTTCTGCATTCATCGGTGTCATCATGTCAATAAAACACTAAATTGAATTGAAATAGAGAGTGAGTGTGAGAGAGAGAGAGAGAGAGAGAGAGAGAGAGAAAGAAAGGGAGAGAGAGAGAAAGATGTGGGGAGGGACAGAAAAAAAATGTGTGTGTGTGAGAGAGACAGAAAGAGAGAGAGAGAGAGAGAGAGAGAGAGAGAGCGCAAGCATTCGGGAATGAGGTGAATTGCATCGTGATTTCATCCGAGCGCAGCTGCGAGACACGCTGGAATCCAAAAAGGCTTTTTTTTTTTTTTTTTTAAATTTGCAAACGTTTGTTTCCGAGGCTTTTCCTCTCAACATCATCCTTGTGCAATGCTTGAGTGTTTTCTGTCTCACTACATGAGTTGGATTTTAATACTGTGAAGCCTCATGGAATCAGATGCCGGACGGGTTTGGTCTCCTGCTGGATTAAAAGCATCATTCAGTCAGTTCAACACCGCGCACAGCAACTGAGCTCTGAGGTGAGATGACCAATGACAGCACTCATCTGTGTCCACAACCTCTCAGCCTTCATCAAATCATTTCACAGGACAAAAAAACAGCAGTTTTAACTAGTACAGTTTGTGGTTGGCATGTCGCTGAACTAACTAAAAGTAAGAGTATACGACAGTGGCTCTCAACTGGTTTTGTTTCAGGACTCAGATTTTGAGCAAAAGTGTTTTGTTACTTCATACTGAAATCAATTTTAACCACGAAAATATATGCGAAAAAGACAAGTTTGTACCCAAAACACATGAACACACACTGAGCCAAAAATTGCATTAAGTGACAAGTGACATGAATTTGCACCAAAATATCAGAGTTCAATTGGCCAATGACAAAAGATAATGCATTTATTTCCTTTTAACTGTTCTAACTGTGCACAATTGAATATATTTTATTATTTGCACTTACAACCATTTTTCCTGCTGTCCGTGACCCATCAGATCAGACCTGCAACCAACCAGTTGAGATTCACCGGTATGAGAGAGGGTTGGTTTTACTCGTGTTTTGTGGTGTGTGGTCATTTCTGTCTGTAGACGCTGCAGTAGTTTGTTGCTTTCGGCTTCTTAAGTTTATTACACACACATACGCAGCGGCCCCGGAAGGCTCTCTGGGTACTTTATGATATTACGCAGCCCAGAGTTTGATTTATGAATCCTCAGTGCTGTGGAAACCACTGAGCCGGTGGTTCTCTTGGGAATGACCCTGTTCCCCAACCCGCCTTGTAAGTGGTACAAAGTTGCCTTTGAATACAATCTGTGATGGGGCTTGTTTCTCCCAACGAGTATGAGATACAAAGACCTTTGCTGGTTTATTTCGATAGGCATTCATAATGAGCAGGTGTTTTCTCTTGGCACAATTTCATCTACAGTGTCCATAAACACACACTATATGGCCAGTATGTGGACCCTCCTCTTTAATGAATGGGTTTGGCTATTTTAGTAATTCCAGTGAAATCAAATCTTAATGCTACACCATGCAGTGACATTCTAGACTTTTCTTCCAATTTCATTGCAATAGTTTTGGGAGGATTCTTTACAATTTGGTTTTCTGACTATAGCGGGGATCAGGGTTTGACATTAACACCCGCCAACCGTTGAATTTTATATATAATATATACATTTTTCAATTGTAGTCTTTTAAAAAGGCATCTGAAATAATAAACTAAGTGCAATGTAGTGTTGTTTTTTTATACATATCGATACTGAAATATCTGAAACGCTTCCGATACTCATTTTCGCAGAATAGATACACGACACCGGCTGCTGTTTCTCTCTCTCTCATCTCTCCGACAGCGAGTTGACACACAAACCTGCCTTGTTTCATTTGCTCCGGATGAATATTGCTGAATTTCGGCGTGGGATTGCGCATAATTTTACTCATTCCCGCAGATTTTGTGCTCACACCCAAAGTGCGCGCACATAAAGCCACCTCTCAGTACTAAATTTAGTTATTTTTCACTGCTTATTACACCTAAACAGTCAAATACACACAAAATAATGTCAAAATGCCGGTCTTACGAGTATTCACGTGTAAACAGTCAGTTGTTTTAAGTAAATGTAAACAGTTGAGAAAGAAAATGCATGTGTAACAGTATAATGGATCCGTGCATCAGGTCTTAAAGTGACAGCAGCCTAATATATCTGCTGCCAAATTATGGGATAATATTAAAAATATCTATATGGCAGTTTTTCCCCATGGTATTGATGTTAAAATTGTGGCCAGTGAAAATGCTAGTAACTTTGGAAACCCACTAGCCTAGTGGCTGGTGAGCAAAAAATGTAATGGATGAACTTGACCAGCTTGCACAAACCCAGACCTGAATTGAACCCTTTTGGGATGAACTGAAACAGTGAGCAAGACCCTATAGATCACTCAACAACAGTCTGGCATCACTGATGCTCTTGTGTCTTTAATTTCAAACACATTATCACTTCCCTTTGCTGGAATAACAGCTTCAGCTCTTCTGGGAAGGTTTTCCACTAGATAATGAAACACAGATGTAGGTTTTTGCTTCCATTCAGACACAAGAGCATCAATAGCTAGGTTTCAATCCACATATTTTCATGAAAATGTGAAAATTAGGTGTTTTCATCGTAGTTTATGCATGTCTTATTGAATAAAAGTATTAAAATATAAAATGTAGAGTAAGATTAAAGAAATCTGAGATGTTCAGTGTAAAGTAATTTCAAGTAATTTATTATATTTAGTAAGAGAGTCACAATGACTCCCCCAGTGGATACAGCTTTCATTTCCATTCTTATTTTGCATAATTTTCCTTAGAAGTGAGGATTTTGTTCTCTCAAACACGAGATGGAAATGCTGCTTTATTCTGAAAATATTAGTCAGTAAATCACTTACATATAGACTTCACTTTGGGACACTGTTGTGCCGGTGTCATGAGAAATCGAATCCCTCCAGGAATCGGGTCTCCCTTAGGACCCAGGCGGTAATGCCTGTTCAAAGTTATCGCCATTCATTATTGACTAACTATAACCTGTTTAACTATTGTATGATGTTTATTACATTAAGTGCACAAACAACATATTTGAAATATAAAACAAATGCATATGTATTGCATAATAACACAAACTGGAAACACAACCATGCCTAACAATATATATATTTTTTATAAGGATAA
Source organism: Elopichthys bambusa (assembly GCA_037101425.1). Lineage (NCBI taxonomy): Eukaryota > Metazoa > Chordata > Actinopteri > Cypriniformes > Xenocyprididae > Elopichthys > Elopichthys bambusa. Next base: position 29,620,530 of record CM074445.1, on the reverse strand, counting down.
GGATTGTTGCAACGTAGTATGTTCTGTAAAAGTCAGTTAAACCTATGGGATCACTCAGGGTCCTAAAAGAAGACCAGATTCCTGGGGGGACTCGATTTCTCACCACACCGGAATAGAAAGAGACCCTTGAAAAACGGTTGCTACAAAGCTGGAAGCAAGCACACAATTCTCTAGTATGTCATTGTATGCTGTAGTATTAAGATTTTTCCTCACAGAAATTACTAGTATAATCAAACCTATTATTTAGAAGGGGGCGTCCACATATTTTTGGAGTAGGTATTCAATCGTGGCTCACAAGCATATGGAGCTCCATCACACAGGTCCCATTATGAAAAACATAACTTGAATCCAAGTTAGTTTAGTTGGTCGATCATCTCGTCGTGCCTCACTCACCAGAATGACTTTCCCTACTGCCGTAATAAAAAGAAAAAAAATTACTAAAATCAGCTGCAGGAAGAACAGACAGACCTTTTCCTCATCTCTGACTGCCACTGAAATTAAAATCAAATGGAAGTGGAATAAACTGAAAGATCTTTGGAAATATCAAAAATCATTATTTTATATTTATCTAAGATAGTGAGACGACTGTTTTGCACATAAAAACAAAAGCAATTTTTCCCCCGAGGATGACTTTTCCGACTTTCCCAAATTGAAAGGAAATAAACTGTACAAATTGGTTCCAAGCCAGAAAAGATGATTTTCTTGCAGCTTAGTTTAAATAGGTTTCAGACTGCTTTCTGTGTAAGTGCTTCCTCTATTTATAGAGTCTGATGTGTGTGACAGATACATTCTGAATCTCTTTTATCAGCATTATTGACATTGGCGAGTCCCACTGGTGGTTTATCTAGAGCCCAATAATTGAATCGCTCTATTATGTGTTTGTTTATGGGATGCTCTCAGAGGAAAAGGCTTTTGTATGTTCAGGTATGACACCCTATGATAATACTGCTTGAATGGTAATGAATTCATCTCTAATATAAAAGGCTGAAAAATCAAAAATAATTGATGTACAGGTTGTGACCACAAATACTGACAAAATACTCAACACAGTCCAGTAAGAAACTACATTACATGCTGTTAAAGGATTAGTTCACTTCAGAATTCAAAATTTCCTGATAGTTTACTTACCTCCATGTCATCCAGGATGTTTATGTCTTTCTTTCTTCAGTCGAAATAAAATTAAGGTTTTTGAGGAAAACATTCCAGGATTTTTCTCCATATTGTGGACTACCATCAACGGCTACCAACAAGGTCCAAATGTCAGTTTCAGTGCAGCTTCAAAGGGCTCTACACGATCCCAGACGAGGAATAAGAGTCTTATCTAGCGAAACCATCTGTCATTTTCTCAAAAAATTTACATTTATATACTTTTTAACCACAAATGCACTGCTCTGTGATGCGCCACGCATTACGTAATCACGATGGAAAGGTCACGTGTGAAGTAGGCGGAAGTATCGATCCAGTGTCTACAAAGCGAATGTGCAAAGGCCTTTACAAAGAAGGGTAAAACAACGATGTAGGACAATTTTGAAGTTGGAGGCAAAAATGAGTTTTTCGCCCTACCGCGGTACTTCTGCCTACGTCACGTGTGACCTTTCCAACATGATTACGTAATGTGTGGCGCATCACAGAGCAGACAAGCCATTTGTGGTTAAAAAAGTAGAATATGACCGATTGTTTCTCTAGATAAGACCCTTATTCCTCGTCTGGGATCGTGTAGAGCTCTTTGAAGCTGCACTGAAACTGACATTTGGACCTTCAACCCGTTGAACCCCAGTGAAGTCCACTATATGGAGAAAAATCCTGGAATGTTTTCCTCAAAATCCTTCATTTCTTTACAACTGAAGAAAGAAAGACATAAACATCTTGGATGACATGGGGGTGAGTAAATGATCAGGAAATTTTAATTCTGAAGTCAACTAATCCTTTAATGCAACATATGTACATCATGCTGCTAATGCATCTAGCTAAAAAACTGATGAAAAAACCCTGCACATTGTTTTTGTTTTTTACTTGAGCAAAAGCCAAAAGATGCATTGGGCCACAGAGACACTCATTTTATCTGATGGTACCAGACAGAAATGATCCCTATAGTGCTGTTTTACAACAGTGGACCAAAATGGGTCACAACATACCAGTCAAATGTTGACCCATTTCAGTGGTGGACAGCAGGGGGAAAAAACAGTATTAATTGAAAACAGAACCATAGTTAGAAAGTTAGAATAGTAAAATAAATAAACAAACCTTCAGCTTTTGAAAGGAAGAAGAACACTTCACATATCAGTTGATATGCCATGCGTTCAATCAAACTCTAGTCAATTTTCATAGATGTCCTGTATGCACAAAATGTCAAAAATATCCAGGTAAAAAAAGACCCTGGAGTACATTAAAATACAAGTTTATAGTGCCCTTATTATGCTTTTTCGAATATTACCTTTCATGCAGTGTGTATGCAGCTGTTTAATAATTTTGAATATTGTTGGGACAATGCCGTTCAGTGTAATATTAATGAAAATAAATGTTAAAAATTTTAAGGTGATGTTTGATTTCGATATTTTGTTTTTGTACCGTGCTGGGTTCCCACTTGGCGTGTAATGTAAAATCCTGAAGCAAAACCAGTGACTTACAGAAGCTGCAGTGGAATCAGCTGGCTAATGTGGAGACATGTGCAGAAGGCTTCATAATGGATTCCAATCTGGCAACATCCTCGTGCCTGTCACTGCCTGGGGTGAGTCCAGCGTGAGGCAGCTAATGGAACGGGCTCTTTTGATTAGCCTGCTCAAACAAGCTGGAAATGCTCTTCCCGTAGACCATCAATGTGGAAACCAGGCTGACCATGAGTCTGTATTGATAGGACAGATCTATACAGCACAGTGATTCCTCAGAGAGCCTTGCATTTGCTTTCTGAAACAATGCAGCGGTGTTTGTTTAATCAGTGAACTAAACTATGTAGAGTAGCGCCAAGCTACAGCAGCACACCAAACTTAATTTCAAAATTTAATTTTGACTCTGTTTCATGACCTTTACAAGCACTGCCAATGATTATCATTTTGTGGGCATTAAAAAAATAAGCCAATTGTATGCCACAACATAGAAGGCATATCATGACATTCAGAGAATAATTATCACAATATATCAGTGCTACACTGAAAAATACTGCAAGTTACTCTGTCAAATCAAGCCATGAGAGACATTACATGAGAGACAATGCAACAACAATATGATAAATGATGCCAATGTTCAATAAATTAAAATGATTAATGATCCCAATAAACACATCTTCTGCCAAGTAATATAGTTCATTAGTTTTACTCTAGACTGTGACTGTCTATATGGTTGACACGCAATGCAGTAAATGAATGTGTGGTCATATTGAGTATTTCGCAAAATAATTTAAGAATTAGATGAGATTTGTAAGAAAAGTAAAACATAAATCAGGAAAAAAATCAAAATAAACCTTAACTGGGAGTGCTGGAACCACGATACAAAGCGAATATGCCACTTATAGTAAGTCTACTTGACAAATAAATTTATAAAGGAACATACTTTCAACTCCAATTAATATTTTTATTTTATTATGTGAGAAGAAAAAGAGTGTGGAGTGATATGACAGACATGAAACTATTGCTGTAATGTAGGTAGTGCGAATTACTATTTTGTTCCCTCGATTTGCTAAATCATGCGGACGATTTACTATTTTGTTCCCTCGATTTGCTAAATCGTATGGACAATTTACTATTTCATTCCCTCGATTTGCTAAATCATGTGGACGATTTATTATTTTGTACCCTCGATTTGCTAAATCGTACGGACGATTTACTATTTCATTCCCTTCATTTGCTAAATTGTGCGCACAATTTACTATTTCATTCCCTCGATTTGCTAAATTGTGCACATGATTTACTATTTCATTCTCTTGATTTGCTAAATCGTGCGCACAATTTACTATTTCATTCCCTTCATTTGCTAAATCGTGCGCACAATTTACTATTTCATTCCCTCGATTTGCAAAGTCGTGCACATGATTCACTATTTCATTCTCTTGATTTGCTAAATCGTGAAGACAATTTACTATTTTGTTCCCTCGATTTGCTAAATTGTACAGACGATTTACTATTTCATTCCCTTCATTTGCTAAATCGTGCGCACAATTTACTATTTCGTTCCCTCAATTTGCTAAATCGTGCACATGATTTACTATTTCATTCCCTTCATTTGCTAAATCGTGCGCACAATTTACTATTTCATTCCCTCGATTTGCTAAATTGTGCACATGATTTACTATTTAATTCCCTCGATTTGCTAAATCGTACGATTTACTATTTTGTTCCTTTCATTTGCTAAATCGTGCATGCAATTTACTATTTCATTCCCTGGATTTGCTAAATTGTGCACATGATTTACTATTTAATTCCCTCGATTTGCTAAATCGTACAGACGATTGACTATTTCATTCCCTTGATTTGCTAAATTGTGCACATGATTTACTATTTAATTCCCTCGATTTGCTAAATCGTACGGACGATTGACTATTTCATTCCCTTGATTTGCTAAATCATGAAGACAATTTACTATTTCGTTCCCTTGATTTGCTAAATCATGCGGACAATTTACTATTTAATTCCCTCTATTTGCTAAATCGTATGGACGATTGACTATTTCATTCCCTTGATTTGCTAAATCATGAAGACAATTTACTATTTCGTTCCCTTGATTTGCTAAATCGTGTGGACGATTTACTATTTCATTCCCTCAATTTGCTAAATCTTATAGACGATTTACTATTTCGTTCCCTTCATTAGCTAAATCGTGCGCACAATTTCCTATTTCATTCCCCCGATTTGCTAAATTGTACGCACAATTTACTATTTCGTTCCCTTGATTTGCTAAATCATGCGGACGATTTACTATTTCATTCCCTCGATTTGCTAAATCGTGCACATTATTTACTATTTCGTTCCCTCGATTTGCTAAATCGTGCACATGATTTACTACTTCATTCCCTCGATTTGCTAAATCGTACGCACAATTTACTATTTTGTGTCCTCGATTTGCTAAATCATGCGGACAATTTACTATTTCATTCCCTCGATTTGGTAAATCGTGCGGGCGATTTACTATTTCGTTACCTTCATTTGCAAAATCGTGCGGACAATTTACTATTTAATTCCCCCGATTTGCTAAATCGTGCGGACAATTTACTATTTCATTCCCTCCATTTGTTAAATTGTGCAGACGATTTACTATTTAATTCCCCCGATTTGCTAAATCGTGCGGACAATTTACTATTTCATTCCCTAGATTAGCTAAATCGTGCGGACGATTTATTATTTTATTCCCCTGATTTGCTAAATCATGCACACTACATTCGCCATGCTTTCATTATCATGTGACCTACCAGCGTCATTCGCTTCACTGCCATTCACAAATCCTCTCCCGTGGCCTCATGAGATAGTAAAGTGTCCATCGTAACCAAACTTCAGAATCTCGCCAGAAGTAGTAGGCCATCTGGGTATTTTTTGCCTACTCTTTTATGAGTACTGTGAATTTGGACATACTTCTTTTGTCACATACAGTTTTAGACCTACTATATAGTAGGGAAGTATGCGATTTCTGATGCAGCCAATGTGTATTGTTAAAGCGCTATATACATAAATTTGATTTGACCAATCAGAATCAAGTATTCCAGAGAGTCATAACTGATGCCCATCAGTAAAATCTAAGAGTCTGTGACTTTCTCTCAAGCTAAAACAGCAAGATGCTCTTATTCAGGTGAGCACAAATTAGTGGAGCGTGCAGATCAGCATGTCATCACATCTGATCCGGAGCGCTGCATCTCTGCCAGCATAGCAGGACATCCTCCAGGGCTGGTGGCTCTTCTGCAGGCACAAATAGAGGAAAACAGATACTGCAGAACCCCACAGAGATGATGGCACCTGCTTTCAGAGAGAGTCAAAACAGGGTTCCGGTCTGTGAGAAGGTTCTACAGCGACCCAAATCTGCTTACGTGCATTAAAAGATTAAAAGCAGCCCTGCTGGCGGAGCAAGATAACGGCTGCTCGCTGCATCTGTCACAGCCTCGGCCAATCCCGTACCTGCACTAAACCCAGGTCCCCAGTTACACGCGTGAGCCATTTTGAGGTCAAGACAACTGAACTCCTACTGTAAATAACGACTGAGCCGCTCAATTAGATTCATCATCTTCCTCTCAATATACTAGTAAACAACTCTAGTATACACTGGTTTTTTTAATGCCTACTGGACTTCCACAAAAACAATGCTGTGCATGTCCTTTTGCATTGCATTTAACCTCAGGTTACTTCAGAGGAACTGCACTGAAAGTAACTTTATAAACAAGCATTTACTAAGTGACTATTTACACTGCATCTTTAAGTATAAATAAAAAATCTTTAAGTATAAAATCTAAGAGTATAAAAGTATAAATCTAAGTATTTTATACCAATAGTAGGGTTGTGCACCATTCAGAAATGAATCTGAATTAAGCCAGCAACATTGAATTTGACTTTAAGGGAGTAGAAATAAAATGTATCAAAAAAACTAGATAAAATAATTTTTAACTGTACTTCAACTAGAAAAGTCAATTCAAACTTTGAATGTTGGCCTTACAGAGAAAAGACAGACAGAATAACAGACAGACAGATAGAAAGGACGACGGATGGATGGATGGATGGATGGATGGATGGATGGATGGATGGATGGATGGATGGATGGATGGAATGACAGAGAGAACAACAGACAGACGGATAGATAGATAGATAGATAGATAGATAGATAGATAGATAGATAGATAGATAGATAGATAGATAGATAGATAGATAGATAGGCGGATGGATGGATGGATGGATGGATGGAATGACAGACAGATAGATAGATAGATAGATAGATAGATAGATAGATATCCATGGTTGGATGGATGGATGGAACGACAGACAGATAGAACGATAGACGGACGGATGGATGGATGGATGGATGGATGGACGGAACAACAGACAGATGGATGGATGGATAGATGGATAGATGGATGGATGGAACGACAGACAACGGATAGATAGATAGATAGATAGACAGGCAGACAGATGGATGGATGGATGGATGGATGGAACGACAGACAGAGAGAACAACAGATAGATAGATAGATAGATAGATAGATAGATAGATAGATAGACAGATAGGCGGAAGGATAGATGGATGGATGGATGGATGGATGGAATGACAGACAGATAGAACGACAGATAGATAGATAGATAGATAGATAGATAGATAGATAGAAAGATAGATACCCATGGTTGGATGGATGGATGGAACGACAGACAGATAGAACGATGGATGGATGGATGGATGGATGGATGGATGGATGGATGGATGGACGGACGGAACGACAGACAGATGGATGGATGGATAGATGGATGATGGAACGACAGACAGACAACGGATAGATAGATAAATAGATAGACAGGCAGACGGATGGATGGATGGATGGATGGATGGATGGATGGATGGATGGATGGATGGATGGATGGATAGATGGATGGATGGATGGAACGACAGACAGATAGAACAACAGATAGATAGAAAGAAAGATGGACGGACGGATGTACTATCAACCTTTACAATTACAACTAAAGATCGAATCATAAGTAACTGCTGCCATAAACGTGATCAATGCAAATCACCCACAACACCCTATATTCATTGCAGTAAGTTCTGCTCAGGTAAACACCACTCACACTCACACTCACACACACACACACACAAAAAAAAGTAAAAATCTGATTATATACAGAATACTTAGCATTTAATTTGAGAACACTTGCAAAGGAACTCAATAATCAGCCAGGAAACTACAAGGCAGAAAACAAGAATAAGTAAACAGGTCACATTAATTCAAGAAGCCAAAGCGGCGCAAGATAATAGTGCCGAATGAAATGGCATCAGTCCTGCTGCTGGCACTGAGATAATGCTGCTCATTGGCAGTGGTCAGACGCTACGACTCTCTCCCACTGTATTGACCCCGGTGCATGAAGAGAAGAGTGCTCAGGGAGATGGATGGTCAGGCCCGGCAGGGAAAATATCCCACTGAAATGAGCCACACCAATAAGGCTGTTTTCTGTTTCTATGTGTGTGTGTGTTGTATAACGATTGTGCTTAATTACTCTGTGTGTGTGTGTGTGTGTGTGTGTGTGTGTGCGCGCGCTCTGTGGCCTCTAACGGATGTGTGAAGGTTGGTTTGTGCTGTACCTGCTCTCTTTAAATACATTTTTCTTCATGACAGATGCTTGCATCCAGTTTTCTATATTTGGAGGCGTTTGTTAAGTCAAGCATCACTACTACTACTGATTATATTTAGGGTTAATGATTCGAACAAACCACTAATACTAAGATTTAGAGTGTAACATCTCCAGAAAGCATTTGTGCTACAAACGATTCCTCAATGACATGGCAGATACCACTTATACTATTTTGTCTAAATAAATTAAAAATGAAACAGTAGTGAATTTAGTATATTGTACAGTATAACAATAAATAATCATTCTGAAATTTGCTAATACATAAGTGCAGTCATCTAGAGTTCACTTAAAGCCGAAGTATAAGGAAAAATGAGCATGCACAATACTGATAAAAATATCTAATACTGCCAGTGTTGTTATTGTTAGTCTAAAACAATTAAAAATGTTTTTGGTAATTGAAATAAAGCTGAAATAAATAAAAATAAATAAATATTCAATGAAAAACTTCAACTTAAAAGAAAACTAAAAATGTTGCCTTGTTAACTAAATGAAACAAGTTGAAAACAATAAAAATAAATGAAAGCTAAACAGAAATACAAAAAAAAAATATAAAAATGACAGAAGCTAATAATAAAATAAAATTATTAAAATTATTAAATTAAAGGTGCAGTAAGCGATTTCTGAGAAACGCTGTTGAAAGTGGATCGGACCGAGCGCCAAAACAAACTTAGCCAATCAGCAGTAAGGGGCGTGTTCACTCACTGGGGGGGGGGGGGGGGCCTGTTACATAGCGTGTTCATGAATTTGGGGGCGGGGCTATAAAGATAGGGGTGTGATCCTTTTGGGAAGGGGCGTGTTTGTTTTGGTGATTTCAAATATCAACAGCATTTCTCAGAAATTGCTTACTGCACCTTTAAATTAAACTACAAAAAACTAAAATTAAATCTAATTTCAAATATTAATAGTATTTCCTAATACAATATAAAATACAGAGAAAGTATATAAATACAACTAAAATAAATAAAAAATGATACGATCAATAAGTCATGGCAATATATATTTTTAAAATACTTTATCTCATCAAAATAATTTAAGCAACTTCAACATTTCTATAAGTTATACGAGATTCTTAAGTTTTTAAGTCAGATTTTATATAATTTAAGTTGAAATGACTTGTACAGCCAATTTGATTATACTTCATTTCTTCATTATACTTCAAGGCAGCAGATGAACTTTTTTTTTTTTTTTTTTTTTTTTACAGTGATATCATCTGCAACCTCCCTATAGCAACCACATAGCAACGTATAAATATTTAAAGCATTTTTTCTTTAGACAGTGTAAAAGTCTACTTCTCCCTTTCATTCTGGAGTTCTGCCCATTTTTCTCTCTCAAATGAACCACAATCCCATACCGACATAATGGCTTCTATTTCAATCAAACTGGCATCTCTGATCAATGGGAGGTCAAACGTCCACCAGTCCAGTCTCTGATGAGCAGCCAATGAAGTCAGTCCAGCCGTATTACATTTCTGCAAGGTTTACATATACAAATAGTAAGACACTCAGATGAGAAGCAGCAAATGTACATTAAAGCAGTACCATAAAACTGTCTGGGCTGTTTGGAATAGCATACTAGCATTTTACTTATACTATTTCTGTACGCAGTATACTGTACTGCTTATACACTACCCTACAAAGCAATGTGCTTCTTCTGATTAGACTGCTAGTACACTATATTGTATTTTAAATGTATTGCCAAACCAGCTTCACGTGCTATTACAAGGCAGATACAGATTTAACAATGAACAAAAAATATATATAATAAATGTAAACATTTTAATAAAATAAAACTAAACAATACAACTCAATGTAATATATTTTTCTTTAATAATATTCTTATGTAATATTTTGTATTTGTATGGTACTAAGTAATATTTATGCAATAATTATGATCCATTTGTTTCCACAATTTTTACAGTACAATACAATTAATCCAGGTTTTTCTTTTTTTTTATTATTTAACCCTTTCATTGCTATGTTCTTTTTTCCTGCCTTGTGGCACCCCAAAAAAAAATTATTTTAGTGTTTATTTATTTATTTTATTCCCATTTATTTCGAGGAGTAAAAGTGTTTTACTAGTGTTTTTTTTTAGTGTTTTAAGTGCTATTTTTTAAGACCATTTAACCTTTTTGAATCATGTACATGAGAGGGTTAAATATAGTTTTCTCTTATAAAGCAAGTCCTTTCCTATTGTAAGCTAAAGCTTGGCATGTCAGATGACTCAAAACAACAGATTTTCTGAAAGCGCCAGAGTTGGTTGTTTACACTCTTCAGGAAATCAGACCACTTCGATAGATTGACTCTGCCAAAAAAAAAAGATTTTTACCATCAAAATATTACACACGGCAGCTTTAATCTCCTGCTCTACCCATCAAGTTAAACACATACGCAGGAAGTGGTAGAGCTGATGTATTGGAGACTTTAAGGCACATGGTAATTAGTCGTGTGATGTGAAATCAATCAGCTCAAGTGGTGAGCCCAGCAGAGATACACCTCCTACACACTAATGCCTCGCTTACTACTGCCTACATAGACAGTTGCCCTCTAAGGGAGCATCCAAACTGAAATGAAACCTCATAAACAACTGATTTGGAGCACTCAATAAAGGCTCTACATGACTGTTTACATGTTATTTTAGAATCACTGAGATGCTATTATAGAGTATATATATATATATATGTGTGTGTGTGTATATATATATATACACACTGAACAAAATTATAAACGCAACACTTTTGTTTTTGCCCCCATTTTTCTTGAGCTGAACTCAAAGATCTAAGACTTTTTCTATGTACACAAAAGGCCTATTTCTCTCAAATATTGTTCACAAATCTGTCTAAATCTTTGCTAGTGAGCACTTCTCCTTTGCCGAGATAATCCATCCACCTCACAGGTGTGGCATATCAAGATGCTGATTAGACAGCATAATTACTGCACAGGTGTGCCTTAGGCTGGCCACAATAAAAGGCCACTCTAAAGTGTTTCAGTCATGCTGTTTATAATTTTGTTCAGTGTGTGTGTGTATATATATATATATATATATATATACGGGTCAGTGACATGACAGGTCATTTTTTGTACAAAGGCCTTAATAATAATAAAAAACAAAGATATGGCATCCAAAGTATGTAAGGTAGTACAACTAGATCTCCTTTACTGAATCCAAAAGGTTTTAATCATATTTTGCTACATATAAATTTAAAGATTTTAAAGTGTCAAAAGGTCATTCGGTTTAACCGTCCAAAGGCCAGTACAGCCATTTTATTTGTGATTAAAATATCTTAAAATGTAATAAATGTATATATTTTTTATTCTGGCATGATTTTATAACATCATATATCAACATAGTGCAAAATGGTATTGAAATTATGTGTAGAAGTCGTTGCTTTGTTATGAGAAAAAATGTCCGGAAAAATGAATTTCATTGATGTCATTCGGAGTAACCAATATAAAGGGACCATTTTGGATCAAGTCATGCAGTCAGTATCATGTGACAGGATGTGACATCATTCAGACACCTGCAAAGGACCACATAGTCATGAAGCAAAGTAACTATCTCTCTTTTAACTATTTGGAAAATTAATGTTTTCACTTGTTCATATGCATGTCCCGAAACATCAGGTCATTCGGTACAACCGCTATAAAACATGGAAAATGTTGTAATATTTTAAAAACTTGTACTAAATATAAAATGATTGATTGTCCTTTTGCTAGCTAGCTAGATATCAGCATGTTAGCACTGTTTGAAAATATTGTCACTCGGTATCTAAAAGTGTCATTCGGTAAAACCGAAATTTTGGTTAAACCAAATGACTTTTTTTGATGACACATTTTCACATTTCACACATAACAAAACCACATAATCTCAAACACTGAATAAAACTTCAAAATTAATTATATCTCCATTATGTTTTGTTTTTTTTACACTTTTAAAAACCTTATTCGTCAATGACACATACAGTATATATATATATATATATATATATATATATATATAATTTAAGTTGAAATGACTTGTGCAGCCAATCTTGTCCTCTTTTCAGTTTTATGGACGTCGTCATCTTTGATATTATTTTGGTCACTCTCTATACAAAGTTCTGTCATGAAACTCTAGATGCCACAGGCTGACAGGTCCTTAACTCAATCTGCTTGTAATCACATCATTCTATAAAGCACAGCTGATTGGTTCCTGCTGTATCAGTAGCCAATGAGCTCGCTGCTCAACCCTCAAATACTTGGTCAGCATTTGCTGTAGCAGTTGCAGTGCATTTTCAGAAACCCTCCACCTTCACCAGCTCCACCTGTATAGATCTGCCACAGGTAATTCATGTACGCTATATTGTATAGCAGCAGCATGTCTTGCTCACAGCAGCGTGTTGTTTATGTATCGGCAGTAGCAAGTCCCGTACCAAACATATCAACATTGTCTATATATACCATGCCAAACACTTGTCACGACAGAACTAGGTTACTAGTAAGAGAAAATGGGCTTGACCCCCATTGCATGTTCAGACAGAAAGTATTTGACATGCTACTATAAGCTGCTGTGTGAACAGGAGACTTTGAGAGTAAATGCAGCCATCAATCCCAAAAATTGACAGTGTGAACGTAGCCATACTACTGCTCATACTTGGGGTTAGTGATTTAAACAAATCTCCAACCTCAAGCATAAAACATTTAAAATCCCTCAGATTTACATTGAAGGAAGGGCCGAGCCATTTCTAGAGAGCAGAATATCATTGAGACTCATGTGCTGTGTGAGAAAGCATCCGTCTGGTTTTGCTGCTCGTTTCTGCCTGTATTGAGTGTGTGTGTGTGCGTGCACATATCTTATCCTCAATTGTTATTGATTTTATCTTTGCAATTACTGAGTCCTTCGGCTGAACGAGAAACAGGAAAACAGTGGCAAGAGGTGAAGAGCATGAGCTTTTCTGTGCTGAACGAACACATGCACATAGAAACATCATGAGTTCAGCAGTCAGGAGAGAATTCACTAAGAATAAACTGCACCTGCTGAAAGCATTTATTTGAGTGTTTTTTAAATTTGCCCACAAAATAATGACATTTCTCATATTTCCTTACTATGTAGTAATGTATAGGTGTAATAAGTAGCACGTCAGCATATACAGTATTAAATAAACATGAGACGAAAAATACCCAGATGTACATCAGACACTTTAAGAGCAATGTCAACATGCCGGATGTAATATGTCCAGATTGTATTCATAATAAACATGCATTCTCTACTATTTAAAGGTTTGGGATCAGTAACACTTTTTTTCTTTTACTGAAATTAATTAATACTTATCAGCAAGGATGCATTAAACTGATCAAATGTGACAGTAAAAAAACATTTATAATGTCACAAAATAACCCTATAACAAATAAATTGTTCCTTTCTATTTATAAAAGAAAACACAAAAATATGAAGCAGCTGTTTTCAACGTTGATAATAATCAGAAATGTTTCTTGAGCAGCAAATCATCATATTAGAATGATTTCTGAAGGATCATGTGACACTGAAGATTGGAGTAATGATGCTGAAAATTCAGCTTTGATTACAGGAATAAATTACATTTCACAAGATATTTACATAGAAAACAGTTCTTTTAAATTGTAATAATATTTCACAATTTTACTGTATTTTCAATCAAATAAATGCAGGCTTGGTGAGCAGAAGAGACCCCAACCCCAAATATCTGAACAGTAGTGCACTTATAAAATGAAAAAATTAGTAAGTTCTTCATCAAATGCAGTACATATTCTGACAGTAAATCATTTGAGATGCCAAATTACTTAAATATGCCTGGTATAGTGCTACATCAGCATCTTATTAGGCTGGACTGCGGGTGGTATGCAAATAAGGAGTTATTGCACTAAAATACAATACACAAGTGTGTGTAGGGCTGGGTATCGTTCAGAAATGTCCAATGTCAATACCTTGACTTCGGTACCGATTCCTGAACGATACCTTTTTCAATATCAAATTAATAAAATCTGTTTTAACAAGATTAACAGTAGCTCAAAAAATCTTTGGTTTTATATTTTAAGTTTGTTGACTTTTTTTACAGACTCAAAGACTCATCTCCTGAGCCACTGCACGAAGGAATAAAGAAGCACAAATGAACAAAATATAACCAACACAATAAATCAGTGCAAATAGTTTTAATAAAGTTCAAACAGTTTTCAATGCAAAATGAACAGTTTCAAGTCAGTATTTGAGGCTCACTGCAGATCTTTAAACCACTCAGCAATTGTTGAAAAATTATTATTAATTTATTAATTAGTAATCATTAATTAATTTATAAATTATTATTAACCAGCTTGGGCGTTTCCGGTGAACTGTTAGCTGTTCATTCTGTACTCGCTGTACATCGACACAAAACCATCAGAGGTTGACTTTTTAATGTTGTAATCATGTTTTAATTTACCTAATTTGCCAATAAGCCAGTTTTATTGATTGCAATAAAGACAAAGCTATTGGGACCGTTTAAGAAATGCCATGTCTGTAATTAGACACGCACACACATTTTTTTTCTAGCACTTCAAATGTTATTTGTAATGTGATGACCACAAACATTATTTGTTCATCCTTCTGAGATTGTCCCCATTTGTAAAACCGAACGATTCCAAATGTTGGAAATCCAACATTTGATAGAAAACACTTATTTAAAAATAAAAAAGACATTAATTACCACTATAACCAGCAGGTGGCGGCAGAGTAGCATTTATTTGCATATATATTAGACATTTCCTGTAATAGTTTCTCACTTCACTTTGGCTTTTGAATAAATATTAAACATTATAAAATAACTAGGTTTAAAAATACATTTTGTCAAGGTATGAACTACTCACAAAAACTCATGAAAAACAAAAACTTTTCTTGTGAATGAATTACACAGAAAGCGAGCACAGCGTTATAATCACAGCAGCTGTCAGTCAGTGCAGCGCAAACTCGATGATTTTTACTCAATGAATCTAACTAAAGTGCACAATAAATATTTAATTTTTGACGTTTTTTTCACACGAAAATGTGAAAACTGATGGTCGAATTGAATTTATCCGAGGAGGAACACTGAGGTAGGCTACGTCTTTATTTATTTCTTTTTTTATGTTGTCTTATGTTTGAATAACTAAATTAATGCTATGTCTGGCTATTTAAGTGACTATATTCTGATTATAAACTAAGTATTACACTATTGATGCTCAATACACCGTGGCTCTGGGCATATAGTCCATTGTTCGCGTTCTGGAGCCAGAGCCTGTGCTCGTACAGGTGAACTAGAGGCCGTCACGAACCGGTCTCACACACATAGTTTTATATATTTAGATATAAATAATGTAGTGCAATGTTATTACATTTCTCAACAAGACAGCAACAGCATTTCTCCGCCCCCTCTCCCCGGCTCCGTTCAGAGGTATCAAAATTTGAGACCATTTTCGATACTTGACAGTATCGAGGTAATTCGGTCGGTACCTAAAAAGTATCGAATTCGATACCCAGCCCTAAGTGTGTGTGCATGATGCTGCTGGTGTGTGTGAGATTTAATTTTTGCTCCAGTAGCTTGTCTGTGGGGTGAAGTTGGGGTTATGCTGTCTGCTGTGCTTTCCAACTTTAACAATACCGATAATCTTGACATGCATGCGTTTGCAAATCCAGCAGATGAGGAAGAGATTGGATATCCCTCTGGGAATACACTGCAGTCTACAACATCCCGAACTCTTCTTTAAATAGATAAGAGTCTTTTATAATATAGCGACATATATGGATCTGTCCCCCTTATAATTCACTTCCTGTGAAAAGGTCAACTATGTTCACAGGGATTTATGAAAGCATTACGCGAGTCTCTCATAAGAACATTTGTTCGTGCTCAGGTCAGCTACTTTGCATTAACGGATTTCCTGTAAGAAATGAACATCCTGTCAGCTGTGGCCTCAGGGTCATTGTGATTGGTCAGAACACATTCTCTCCTGTCATTGGCTTGATGGGGGAATGTTAACTGGAAAATAGATCAAAAATGATTTATTATCTTATATTTAAGCAGAACAGCATGGCTAGCTATGAAAGAGGATTTGCTGATATATATATATATATATATATATATATTTATATGTATGTATGTATCTGGTCTTAAAAGTCTCATGCATGATCATTTTCATGTTTTTCTTCCTGAATATTTTTTTTGTAAATCTGGATGGAATTTTAAATCATGAATAAATTAAAGTCTGACTCTAGAGCTGTAGTTTTGAATGTATAAAAGGTAAGCAGTTAATGTATCCTCACAAATTTCTGTGCGCTTTTTTTGTTGTACACATACAAAGGAGAAACAATTGACAACAGATGGAGAACATACACAAGATTCACACACAAATGCACATTCATTTGTGCTTGAAAACACAGTTTTGTTTGTCATCTGTCTATCTGAAGCTCAGCAGCTGTGTGTTCCTGTGGGAACTGCATGCGTTTCATACACCCGGCGCAACACAACGCCAGGCGCGACGCAAGTGTATTTTTACTACTTTCAGCCCGACACAGTTATCATTTTCACGTTCAGCGCCCACTTTGTTTAAATAGCAAATGCACTTGCGCCCATCTGTTCGCCCATGGGCATGCTGATCAGGTGCGAGGTGTGTTCAGGTGCGTTGTTGGCATGTTGCTATTTTGAGGCAACTGAAAACGACTGTGCTATTGACCAACAAAAACCTGGTCTAAAGTCAATGGCGCAGTATTTTTTTGTTAGTAATGCGGGTGCACAACGTGCTTGTTACACACACAGGGATGCGCCGCAGCACACAAACATGCCAAATATCAAAAATAGGATTACAATATAAAAGATTTTTATTGTGTACATAAAAATGCCTACATGTCATAATGGATAGTCATTGCATGTATCAGAGTTACCTAACTGCAGTAATGACAAAAGAAATTGGCTAATTATTTGACCAATCGTGGCGATACACACCTGACTCGTCAGGTTGAGGATGTCTATATTCCACCATGTAAACAGTGAATCCACCTGGCTTTTAAAGGGAATGGGAGATGAGATTCTGATTGGTTTATTGCACATCACGCCCAAAACACACCCATTACTCATTAAGAGAACCCTTTTGGACCATGCACCTGGCACGCCATGTGCTTCAGACCATGCGCTTACAGATTGTTCAAATAGGGCCCAATACGTGCTTTATATAGATATAGATTTTTTACCACAAGCATTGCTTTTGGCATCATTGTTTTTAGCATGTCTAAACTTGAAAGCAGCACGCATGAATGTACAAGATAATTGTGGCAGAAATAATAACAGGCCGTCGAGTTGAGATGTTGTTTGAGGATTGTGTCTCAAAGACATCAAACCTTAGCTTTGTAATTTCATCAACACAGCAAGAAGACCATGTGCAGTAAACAGAAGCGTTTGTAACGCACTGGGGTAATGTCACAACACACTGGAGGGAATTAATTGCACTCCTTCTAGTGCATGCACAGTCTGTGTCGTTTTAACACTCGATTCACTCGAGGAACAAATGTAAATCAGCTAATGACACAAACAAGCCTACAAAATTAGTGTTCATCAAGGTGGTCTATAATACCTGGAGAGAGTGGGAATGATGCGTGCAGCCATCTTTTACTGTGCGATACAGGTATATATTAATAGTACAATATTACAGGGTTAGGAACGCTTTTGAAATTCCAGTCCAAGTGTCATTTAAGTGCTTGAAATAGCAAACTACCGTGCTACTCTTTGCACATTTTCTGTATGCATGCAATATCCAGATGAAATCTACATTTGCTAAAATGTGAGGTATACAAACAAAACACATTGTTATAATACTTTATCCAACAATACAAGAAGCAAAATGAGCTATTATTTCCAACACCATCATTTATTTGATCTTAAAAAAAGCAAAAATTATTTTTTTAAAGGGGTTTATTATGATTATGATTTCACTTTTTTAACTTTAGTTAGTGTGTAATGTTGCTGTTTGAGCAAAAACAACATCTGCAAAGTTACAACGCTCAAAGTTCAATGCAAAGGGAGATGTTTTCTTTTACAGAAATCACTGTTTAAGGACTACAACAAACGGCTGGTAGGGACTACAACAACTCTTACCGGGTTGGTGACATCACTAACCCTAAAATTTACATAAACCCCGCCCCAAGGAACACACAACAAAGGGCGTGAGGCTATGTTGGGCGATGACGGCACATGCTAGTCGATGAGTTGAATCAACTCCACAGCAACTACATAAATTTATCCACTAACCATTCAGAAACGTCCAGTTTCATTCTAAAAGTTGTAACTTCTTCCTGAGTCTCTCCATCAGTGTCGACTCCGGTTTGAACAATGTAAGGATGAACACCGTTACTGAAAATCCTCATTTTGGCTGCGTGAGATTCTCCAGCTTTGTTGTTGTTGAGCAACTGAAGCATGCTTCAGGAAAGCAGACCGGGAGCAGCAGCTCATTTGCATTTAAAGGGACACAAATAGGGGCAAATTTGAGAAGCTGTAATAAATGATCTGTGGGGTATTTTGAGCTGAAACTTCAGACTTATATTAGATCTTGTGAAAAGGGGCATTATAGGTCCCCTTTAAATGCTAAAATTCCTGAATATTAATTGAATTTTAACCTGGGAATATAATTCTGATTTGAATTTAACTCTGAAAGTTTTGTTTTAAAGTTTGAAGGCTTTCAGAAAGAGCACTTAATTTCCCCAAATGCATTACCGGTGTTGAATTTCTTTGAATTACAACTCAGTATATTCCTGTTCCTCCAATTCAACTTGAATTCAATTCAAATTCACATTCAACTCTGAATCTTGCACAACTGACATTTGCTAATACAGTACATTCTATAATGAGCCTCATTTGCATCAAATTTAAATATGCATGGGACAGTGCTATATTAGAGCTGGGTATTGCCAACCCAACTACCTGATGATAATTTATTGCAATGAATCACGGTATCATTATTGCATCATGACTCAATAAGTTGGACTGCAGGTAGTTCGTGAACAAGATCCAGAGTAAATTATTGTAAGGGGGTGAAATGAATGCAATTAATTTTTAATAACAATTTATCATCTTGCTAGCTATGAGTGCAGATGGATGTATTTCTGGTTAGATACGGTGAAATGATATCACTCTGAGCCTGGTGGCTGGTAGTTTATCACGGTATGACTGGAATCAATGACATTACATTGAAGTCTGCTGTGTAATTTATTATGGATTTCTGACTGAAATGGTCTGATTTAATCTAGGTGGCGAGTTAGCATGCGTGTATGTGTGCGAGCATTTGTCTCTGAAATGCTCAAGTGAGACGGCGGCCGTGATGATGAACGATTTGTTGGTGTCAGTTGGATTGTGTGTAATTGGCCGAGTCTGTGACAAATTTACCAACAAGCTTTTCAGCTGATTGTTGGTGCATGCGTTTTTCTCAACTCTTACCAGAATAACCATCATCTCTAGAGTTAAATATGACAAACTAGTCCTTAAATTTGACCATTATATGGTTTTTGCAGATACGAAATACCCGAAAACCTACTAAAAAAAAAACAATCAAAACACACTGGCCCTCATTTATCAAATGATCGTACACCAGAAAACTGTGCGTACACTCGTTTCCTCGCAAAATTTGGTATTTATCAATATGATCGTGAGTGGTGGCTACGATCAAATCTCACGTCAGGTCTCAGCTCGTGTACGCACGTTTTTGAGTCAGCGGGAACTTGCGTATGCAGCATAGTAGATCTGGTGGAGAACTGTTATGAGAACATTTAGTTTATTTTCCTGACCGACAATCATTAAACATTAAACTTTAACCATTAAACGACACGATTAAAATGTCAAATTTAGAATAGATGCGTGTCTTAAAATACCACAAATGTTGTTGTTTTTGTTTTTTTTCTTTCCAGGGATTTAACTTTGAATGCACAAATGGCAAAATCAAAAGAACATAAGGATTCACACATCATATACCTGCAACGCAGAGAAAAACAAAATAATATAGCCTACAAAGAATAAAAAAATAGGACTACACAAAATATATTTCACTGAAATAATTAACAAAACAAAAGAGAAAAACTGTGCATCAAGTAGGGCTATTTTATTAAATCCAATTGATCGCGCAGGCGCCTCACTCACACGCGCAGATGCTACATATCAGTTCTAGCATTGCTAACTTTACATTTCAGCCATTTATCAGCAAACTAAATGCAGAGAAAGTTAACACTGCTCAGTTCAATGGTCCGCTATAGGAGTACATCTGTACCAGTCGGTGCGCGCAACGCCCATCCAAACACATGCGAAGGATGATGTTTTACGTGGATATTGAAACAAGAATGAAATAGAAAGCCTTGTTTACATAATGAACAGTAGCAACCAATAAATGTTACATTGCGAATATGGAAACGTTTGGATTCTTCCCGAATGAGAGAGGTAGGCTATGTGAGCCCAATTCAGTTTTGCTTTAAATAAATTAATTTCTGCTTTATAATGAATGCCACTATAGCCTAATTTGAGTTTCAATATATAGCTACTTATCTTTCGTTCTTGTTCTGTTCTGAATAAAATAAATTACCTGTGGAGAGAGGTACTAAAATAACCAAGTTTATATATATTAATAATGTTTGTAAGTATTTTGTTTTATTCATTCATTTTTATTTAAATTAATTTTATTGTTTGAAATTACGAGGTTGATAGGTGATTTTAAGTTTTAAGACGAGTAAGATGCATTTCTTTTTCATGCGATTACTTCCTCTTCATGGCCGTAAACTATAGGGCGAGGCTTCTAAAATTTGGGGCGTGATTGTTTTCAGCCACCACATTTATCGTCACCCGTTCATTCGTGTGACGGAATTGGCCACTTACGAAAGTTTAATGAATCACACGTGAGCATTGTCGTAAGCTGATTTTTTCGTAAGGTTTCTACGTTCATTTGATAAATGAGGGCCACTGTGAATGCTTATCCCACATTGCAATACGAAAGAAATTAGCCAAAATGTAAAATAACTATTCATTTCCGAGATGCATGCAGCATGCTGTACTATCATACTCATGCTAACATAATAATGCAGCATATTTTTATCAACCTATAATTTCACTCTTAGTTATGGATGTTAATCAAGGAAAGCTAAAAAAACATCACGTTGAACCCTTTGGTGCTCTTGGCAAAGGCTTTGGAAAAAAATCATGGACATGATTTGAAAACGTGAAATGGTCCTGAAAAAAATAGTCACACTTATACTGCTCGTGGTCAAAAATGAGCAAATTGGAAATGAACGGGAAACGAATTTCATCTAGTGGAAGCGTTTGGTACTGCGCCCAAACAAAATCTTACTGAAAGCTCATTTTTTGAGGAACTTTGATTTTTTTAACTTTGATTTTCTCGCAGTTCTAGAGTAAAACCTGTTTTTGGTAACTTATATTTCATATAAAAATTGAAAATAGTATTTTTGAGTATTTTTCATAACAATAAACGTAAAATTCTATAACTTTTTTTAAGTTCACTTTTTTTTATGTTTTTCACTTCAGCAATAATCTGCCGTTTCATCTTTAAAAAGAGACCAAAATTTCAAGATTTATGACAGATTAGGTTGCAATTTTATTTTCAAGTATATGTTCAAAAAGTGAATAAATGGATTATAACTAGTGCATAAATATAATTTAGTACCATAAAATCCCCTAAAAATACAAAATATTAAATAAAACACATTATTTAACTCATTTCATTGGGAAAAAAATTCGGTCATTTTTGGCTGCCATGTGAAGAGTTAATGCATATTTACTTTGATATGAATCATGGTCCTGTATATGTACAGTATGTGTGTGTGTATCTGTTTACAGTCTTTTGCTAAATAATGCATATTGAAAATGTTGCGGTACGGTATTAAATGTCATCAGCCTCACTGTGCCATAATAACAGGCCCATGTTTCATCTGCAGCTGATTATTATTATAAATACACAGGGAAAAGGTATTAACAACCATAATGATCTAATGGCTCAGTCAGTTCCTGGAGTAATGTACATAATTTATGGTTCGCGGAAAGACATTTTTAATCTCCAGATCCGTCTGTAGATTCAGAGATCAAAGCCAGAGAGACATGCCGTCTTCTTCCTGTAGATCTTTACTTGCTAACGTCTTCATTTTATTGAAAGATTTACTTTCTTAAAATGTTCACATCGGATGTGGAATGTTTAAGATGCATGAAAGACTGAGCAAGTACAACAGGGCTCTAATATTTCATGCACATTATTATAAAAAATGTGCTGGTAGAGTTTTAAAGACAGAATGTGAGAAAAGCATGCGTGAGAATTTGAGGAGACAAACAAGGGATTTCAAGTGTAGGTCAGTGAAATATTTTGTGGAATATTGTTCATTAAAACATGTGACCAAATTTCAGGACTGCAGTTTCTGTTGTTTTTCACATTGCAAGGGCAAAAGAAAAAGAAAATGCCAAAAATCTGCAACACAGAGCTTGATAAAACTAAAACATCAGCTCTAAAATAGGCTTTTGGAATATTAGTCACATTTAAAAATGAATAAACACAAAGCATTACAATATTTTACTGATAATGAAAAATAGATGGAAAGTATCAGAGGAGCATGACATAAAATTTTCAACTCAAAGTGACATATATAAATATATATATATATATATAAGTATATAAATAATTTAACAGTATACTTCGTAAAAAACAAATGTGGTCAGGCTTGACTTATTCTATTGGGGTGCAAAAAAAAATTGCTCTGGAAAATTGCTCATTCATAGCTCTAAAGGTTCATTTAATTATTCATTTAGTTTCAGATGTTTCTCCTAAAAATAGTAAACAGAAGAAATGTTTGAGTTCATACTGAGATGTCTGACTTTTGAATCTTTGCAAAGCCCAATTTCAGAAACACTAAAAGAGACACGTGAGATTTCTAGGGTCTTTTTCTCAGGAAAAAACGTACTGCTATCTAGGAAAAACACACAATATGTGTGTGTTCCTGACACAGCTTAACGTCTGCCTGCTGTTGGCAGATCTTCATGTTTTGCCATATGTGAGAACAGCAGAGGACATTGTGTATGTGTCACTCAAACTAACAATTAAAAGCTCATAATTGGACCGTGACAGACACACTGAGAGAGTCCTCTGAACTTTTCTAAGACACACTTACTATCTGTTCAAGTCTCCCACAATGTTTCTCTAGCAGAATCCCTTTATTGCCAAAAATCATTTCTTAACGCTTATGCGCTGTGAAGGTCTGTGGTGACCCGAAATGAACTTTACTGAACTTTCTCTTCATCTAAGGCCGCATTTACACTGCAGGTCTCGATGCTCAGTTCCGATTTGTTAAATATATCCCTTTTTTTTTTTGATGACCAGCTTACATCTTGTTTTAAGAGTGACCCATATCCAATATCTGCATTTACACTATACACTTGGCAAAACAACCCAAGGTAGACATGCTGACCCAGAAAAGGAAGTAAAGATGGCACAATTTGCAATGGATGCAGACGAAATGATAGTACAGGCTTTTGCTTTCCGCACCTTCTTTAAAAGTCAGCAAAACATTGGTCTTTTGAGGAGGAGAAAAAATGAGGAGAGCCCATGTTGTAGTCTGGGCATCGAAAAAAGTCATGTGATCGCAGTTGGTGTCCACACGAGTTGACGTCATTCGCCACCACCGCCTTTTTTCAATGACGTACGACTCGCGTTGACAGGGGAATATCCGATCAGTCCGCTTACATGGCAGACGCAAATGCAAGTATCTGATTCATATCAGATTTATTTCCACATATGAATGAAAAAGTCACACTCAGGATGTTTGGGTTCTCCCCAGACCCCACATTGGACATGAATAGGGAAATGATAAAATCAACTTTTTTCTTTTTAATTTGTCAAATAAAATCACTAAATCAACCACAACTCAGAACATAAATACACAGAAATGAAGTGGCAACACTATAACACAGCCACAATGTGGAACACTTGTGCTCTCACACACACACACACACACACACAAAAACACACAAACACAGTACACAAAAAATGTTTTGTTACATAATTTGTCAAAAAATGTCAGTTACTATGCAGAAAGCACACAAAAATGAAGGAGTAACCCCACAACACATCCACAATGGAGTAACATCCCCACCCCATCCCCCGACTCACCCACAAAATCACTCATAAGAGATGAAAAAGTGAGATGACGAGTTGCTCTCTATTACACAATTTGTCAAAAAAAAAAAAAAAAAAAAAGGGCTACAATGCAGAACACACGCAGAATTGATGGAGTAACACTACAACACATCCCTAATGGAGAACAAATACAAACACACACATATACACACATATAACACAATGTTCTGGTTTGACTAATAATGTGTCATAATTAAAAAAAGATACTTCAGTACAAAAATGCTAAATTTTAAAGTGCCTACTCAAGAGAGTATACGATTTCATACGCAACCATTGTTCATGTTATCTCCATGAATGAAAATCAGAAATGTGGTCCTTTTGTGTGAATTTTAAATAAAAAGTTATTTTATAAAAACCTGTTTATTTATTTTAATATATTTATATAACTTTCTTATTGAAGATTCTAAAGTGTTGCTTTATTGCAGCACTGGTAGATAGAGGACAGCTTCGGTTTCAGTAGTGTTTCAGTGGTGTCACGTCATACACTACGTTAAGTGCTCTAAAATTGGCTCAAACATGTTTTGATATCCTCTGTCAGGATGAAATCATAGTCCGAAGCTAAAAAGTCTGTGCCCATCATACTCTATGTGATTTACAGTTAAATTGGTCAACTCTGACTGGTGCAGACTTTCAGCAACTATTGTTGACTCATCCAGACTGCAAATCGGGGCAAAAATCTGAGCAAAACTCGTGTAGTGTACTGCACAGCAACATCCTGCCAACCAGTGTAGCATCTCCGCACAGGCAAAGACAACTTTTCTTCAAATATAGTTATTCTTCTTGATCTCTGAGGACTTGTTGTGAGCACACAGCTCTGGGTCTATTTTTAATGTTCTTGTTTTTGTTTGTATATTTCACTCTTATGATCACTATGTGTCTCATGTGAATGTTCTGGAAGGAACAGAAACTTCTCTCTCTCTCTGTTTCTTTTTGTCTCTGATGGATTGGTACAGAAAGACCTGAATGCGTTTTGTCTCAGAGGATGAAGCAGATTGTGTATCAGAAAGACGTTCCAACTGTGATGTTGTGCAGATTGTACAAACACTCAAATCACCATCACAAACATTACAATCAGCTCCAAAAGCACATATCCACAAATTCATATGTGGATTTAATACAACTTCCAAAAAAAAAACGTTCTTGTTCAAATTAGTTATGATCCATCAGTGCACGTAGTTTTGTGATATCAAAGCCCTATAAAGGTATGTTTAAATCATATTTGTTATACTGCCTTTATAGTGATTTTCTCCCAGAATATTCTGTTTTACTAGTAAATACACCACATTACAATAACTGTTTCATGTTGACATGTTGAAGGTGTTTGTCTATACAATCATCTTTCAATTCCATGCTGTTGTTTCCCTCTCATCTAAAGGCTCCCAATAGTACACATTCCCTTCATTATGCCTTTGATTTTCAAAGAAAAGGAGAATCTGCATTCATTGAATGTCATGTCAGCTGTCACAGATTCAGCAGCATTGACTCATCCGGTGCGTAAACGCTTGTGCCGTTTGACAGGCAAAGGGAAAAGGGAGTTTGCGTGCACAAATGCAAATGAGTGGGTAATTAATGACTGACGCCTTGGATAATTATCAAAAACAAAGACGTCGTGTGAGCCATTTAATGAAGCAGCAGAAGGGTGAAAAAGCACTGAGTGAAAAAGACAGAAGAGACGAACTCGCACATTAATAGAAAAATATGCCTAATTGATTTTTTCTCTATAAGGGTGATTCTCACAAAACATGTCAAGAATGTGTCTGGGTCAAAAAAAATAAATAAATAAATAAAATGGTTTAAATAATAAACTACTACAAAAAAAGGTACAGATCTTCGGAGGAGGTTTCAGGTCATTCTGACCCATCTTCAGTCACCTGTCAAATCCAAATAAAAGCACATTAGATCTCTCACCCCAATTCATCCTTCAGTTCCTTTTAAAGCCACAGTAATTCCAGCTGAAGAGAGACAGCTGCGTCTCCGATTTGTCAGTGTCTGGGCTGCATTTCCGGTCTCCTCCTTCCAGGCTCTGCGCTTCTGTTGTGATGGGACGGCTGGCAGCCGTACTCGCCCGAAGCAGTTAGATGTCAGAAGACTCCACTGTCCCTGTATGGGGAAAGAGGATGATTTGTTAGTAGAGTTATCTTCTGAGCTTTAAAGGGGAGCTATTTTGCCCTTTTTCAAATTCTTAATTTTGTTTTTAGGGCTACTAGAACAGGTTTTCATGCTTGAATGTTCAAAAAACATTATTTTTCCCATATTCTCCATTGTTGCAGCTCCTCTCTTCCCAGTCTGTCAGTAACGTTCTGTTTAGTTCCTGTCTCTATAAAGCCCCTCCTTCTGAAAAGCACACTGTGGTCTGATTGGTCACATAGACCAGCGTGTTGTGATTTGTCAACTGCTTCGAGAGTGGAAATATTGAATGGGAACTGCCCCGCCCGTTACCATAACCGCGAGTTTCAACACACTACTAACTAACTCAACATTTTCATGCTCAAACAGCAACATTACACAATATAGGACCCCTTTAATATCACTGTAGCATCAAAATTCACGTCCCTCAGAAGAGTTTCCTCTCCATTGCCTAATGAACTTCTCAGTCTTAATTGCACATAGCCTCTTCAGCTGTTGGCAGATCTTTTCACCCATCCAAAGACATTTCTGGCAAACTGTCCACACTCACAATTTCTTTTTAAATTGGCACAAGGCACGTTACACTGCCCTCCGTTTGACCCCTGTTGTCAAAGAGTAGTAAAAGACATGGATGCACATATACAGTAAATGTCTGTTGGTTGTGTCTAAATCCTGATGTGCAGACAGAATTATTCTGATTGACAGAAGGAAAGTCGTTCCAGATCCTCAGCCAGAAATGTGTCTGGTGCAACTTTTTCAATAAAATGTTGCTGGCAAGAAATTACGGGGGTGGAAAAACAGCAATACGTTACACAAAACATGTTCATATATTTAAATGTCTTAATTATTTTTTGAGTGCTTTACCAGAAAATATTGATATGCAATTTATTCACTTATAATGTTTTTATGCAGATGTGGATTTGCAGCATTGAATCCGCATGATTCAACAGTAGATTTTCACTAGCGTTCGGTAGCAGCTGTAACATGTCCTACTCGACCCACTCTGAGCAGGATTCGAACCTGAGTCCCTGGCATGGGAGGCGGGCGCGCTAACAAGGAAGCTCAAGACCTCAGCCTCTTGCTAGCATGCCTCTTGAGGCCAGGGGAGGTTTACACACACAGGTCTTACCATCTTGCCTCTGTTACACTCATCCCCCTAAACCTCACTCCCATCCGGGTCACAGCACCAAATGTAACCCGTCCTACTCGACCCGCTCCGAGCAGGATTTGAACTGATAGAAAAGATAGAACCCAGTGGCAGCATGAATATAGAAAATAACCAATTGAAACCAATTCAATACCTTTCCCTGTAATCCAACACAGCTCTCCAACCTGGAAATCAAGATATTGTGGTCAACCATATCAAATGCAGAGCTTAAGTCTAGAAGCACCAAAGCCACGGCATTCTCTTTATCTGTTTCTAGTCAAATATCATTTACAACTTTTAAAAGTGCAGTTTCCGTGCTGTGTTGAGACTTAAAACCCGATTGGATTTTTTCAAGAATATTATCAAATGGGACTGCAGTTGGGTCAACACAATTTTCTCAAGAGTCTTCGAAAGAAATGGCAAGTTTGATATAGGCCTAAAGTTATTAAAATTCAAATTCTTTAATAATGGAGTTACTGTAGCTGTTTTTAGACAGTCAGGAACAACCCCAGTAATTAGACTAGTGTTAAAAATAGTTAAAAGATCATGTCCAATGGTATTGAAAATCTGTTTTAGAAATCTAGATGGAATGATATCTTGAGAAGATGAAGTTGAACTTAGACGTTCAACAATGCCTTTACAGGATTCAAAGGAAACAGGCTGAAAATCGTTCCACAGCATCAAACTGCTTGATCTCTCAGGTTGAACAGAGTTCCCCAAAGGCAGGTTAGATCTTAATTGAATGGTTTTCTCATTAAAAAAAGGTATAAAATTGTTCACACAGTGATACGGAAGCATCAGGAAAAATGTTGACAGGGGGACTGAGCACAGAATCAATAACAGAGAAAAGGGTCTTAGATCTGTGTAAATTGTCACCAATAAACTCAGATAAATATTTGGACTTGGCGGCCTTGACAGCTCTCTGATACACATATAAGGAATCTCTTCACATTTCATATGAGACCTGTAACTTATCCTTACACCATTTTCGCTCTGCTCTTCTTCAAGTCTTTCTGAGCAAACGAGTTGAATCATTAAGCCATGGCTGGGGTCTAGTAACAATACGTTTCGGTTTTAACGGAACAATAAGATTCAGAGTAGACATTTTTGATTGAAAAAATAAAAAAGTCTGTTCACATCCTGCGCAGGAGAGGATATTTCAAGCACATGTGAATCAGTTATAGCATAAGAAGCCGCAAATCTCTCTCTCACTGAAGGTGTGGCAACTACTGGATCAGGAAAATAAGAGGAGAAAAGTACCAGTCTGTGGTTTCAATGTCCGATATTTGGAATCCATGTGAAAGAACCAAGTCCAACGTGTGACCATGAGCATGAGTAGGCTCTTGCACCCATTGCACAAAATCAAATGAGTCAATAAGATTTTTAAATTCTGTTACCAGGGGTTTAGTAGGGCAACATAAATGGATATTAAAAATCACCCAACACTAAGATGTAATCAAACCGTGGAATCAGTTCTCCTAGTAAATCAGAGAATTCGTTTAGAAAGGCATTGTTAATATGCGGTGGGCGATAGATATTAACACAGAGAACTGGACATACCAAATCAATTTGAAGAAGCTGTACCTCAAAGCTCGAGTAGACACTAGTCAGAATGGTACGTGTAATAAACTTTCGTTTGAAAACAGCTACAAGTCCTCCTCCACGTCCAGTTTTCCTGAGGCAATTATAAAAGGTGCAATCCTGAGGAACAAGTTCAGAAAAGGGACTAGAGTCACCCTCTTTAACCCAACCCTCTTGTAACTTACTGGCCTACATTACACTCAACCCCCTAAACTTTACTTGAATCCGGGTCACGGCACCAAATGTAACCGGTCCCACTCGACTCGCTCTGACCGGCATCTTCGACATGGGAGACCACAGCACCTAGCGTCGGTCAGTAGCACGCCTCTTGAGGCCAGGGGAGCGAGGATTACCAGCACAGCTCTTACCTAGACTCACCCCCCAAACGTCATTTGAATCTGGGTCATGGCACCAAAAGTAACCACGCCGACTCGACCCGCTCCGAGGGGGATTCGAATCGGCGTCTCCAGCATGGGAGACCACAGCCCATAGCGTCAGCCGCTAACATGCCTCTTGAGGCCAGGGGACTGAGGTTTACATGCACAGCTCTTACTAGCTTGCCTCTGTTACACAGTCACAGATGGTCAAGTGTCAAACTTATTAATGTCTATTATGGTCAAGGAGCCTTTTTTTTTTCAGCCTGAAGATATGATTCTGCATTAGTCTGTATTTGTTGAGATCAGCTATTACCTTGAAAACAAGCAGAGAGCTTTGCATTATGCTTCTAGTCAGAGTAATGACACATTTGCTCATTTGATGTTAATAAATGTGTAAATCTGTGATTTGTAATGCTGCAGGGTGAGACACATCACTGTCATTGGCACAGCGTGAGCCTCAATCCGAATTAAACATTAAACTTTGATCTGATTCGATTAGCTGGAGCAGGTATGACGTCTGGAGAAAAACTGCTCCTGCGTTATCACAAAACACATTGACGTTTGCCATTATTTCTCATGCATAAAATGCTGAATAGATGTCACATGAACGTTCGAGTTACAAAACCATATGTATGTCAGATCCGACGCATTTTCTGCATTTGCAAAAGCGTCACTCAATTCAGGACCGATCCATTCCTGATTAAACCTCCAGACTTGGATTCTGACTTGGATTACGTATACATTGAGCAATGGCAACATCAGGTCAAATCAGATGGTTTTATCAGGAATGGACTGATCCTGAGCCGAACGATTTGACATTGTCTTCACCTTGGTTGAGTTAATCCGTGAGTGCTGAAGGTGGAATGGCTGGTATCATTAATTGAGGCTCTGGAGCGCATGAGAGAGAGTGATTATCTGAGCTGGATGTGTTTGGTGAATACAGAGTAGATACTTTCATCACTTTATCCACCACAGTGATTAACATGACTGATAGAAAGATCAAGTCTTTGCTCTGAGGGGTTAGTCTTCTCTGCTCTGATCTGAATTGCTTTTACATTTATTTTAATCAGTTATTTTTGTTTACTAAGTCACTGCTGCTTATAATAGGGTTATTGATCTGAACTCCAACCACAAAATGATTCCTCAAATCTGTCACCTGAGGAACAACATTAAAGCATCTTAGCCATATAGTGACTAGAATATCATGTGACTTGAAACAAATGAACAATTAAAACAAATCTGAAACCCAAAGAGAGGTTTATCAGACTTGTGGCTTTGGTATTCTGATGTGAGTGTGATGTTAACATAAAGGTTTCATTTTTAATTGCACATAAAAAGAGACGTGTGAAAAAAGAAAAAAAAATTCACACAACTCAAGCCCACTCTAGATGAAATTACTGTACAATGGAGCAAATTAATGCATAATAGTCTGGATGAGAAGCATTTACTAAAATGCAAAGTAAGCACAATTACAATTGGTATAGTTGCTGATTATTATTAATGAGCTACTTAAAACAATATTTATTCATTAGTGGTGTTTACTAAGGCTCTATAGCTCACACTTAGAGTTAGTGATTCAAACAAACCCACTTAAGCAACTAATTAAGAACCACACAGAACACATAAATGGACCTAAATGTAGAAAACACCAAGTGCAAATAGCCCACCGTATTGGCAGAGGTTATTTACACTAACTCCGCCCACCATTGTCTAATTAAGCCAGACAAAATTGCAAAGGAAATCCTGCTGATAACTGCATCAGTGTGGAGAGTATAAACGAGCTTTTGATTTGACCGACCCAAGTTCGAATCCGCCTTTATCCAAACTTCTCCCTTTTCCCATCACAAATCAGCTCAGAGTAGCATATTCATGTTAAATATAATAGTGGGAATAAAGTGTTAAGCTAGTAGGGTTAGGAGTAGATGTAGGGCAGGTAATGTGAAGTACAAGTAATGTCCCAATAAAGCAGCAACCATTTATAAAGTTAATAAATAAAATAAAATACAGTGTATGTGATTATATTTATTGCATACTGTATTATAATATACTACAAAACGTAGGCTTAATCCGCCACTATTTGCATTAAGTATAAATAGCATCTAACAACTATTTACACAAAGAAAATACTGCTATTGCATCATGGTAACACATTTTGCACACTGAAGAACTGCTTACAATTTCTTCCAAAAGCTTATATAAAAGTTGCCAAATTACATGTCCAAGGAAAATTGAACAGTAAACGGTTTAAACCTTTTTAACTTAGTCACATCTGAAAGACAATTTAAACCCAATTACATCAGAACAAAATGTTCTGTGAAAATGTAATTTCTGGCAAGTTTCAGATTTCCCAGCAGGCAAAAAAAAAACTGTGTTTCTGAGAGGTTCCTCAAGTTCTCTTACTCTTTGGCAGTTTTCTGACAAATGCACTTGCTCGTTTTACTTTTAAAGAATTTATGATGTTGGCTTGACAACATATCCATAAAATCTCCAATGAAAATTTTAATTCATCTCGTAGTTTTAAAGCTACATCCAATAAACTCAAAACGGTACTTGAGCTGTTCTAACTTTGCATGCTTTATTTTTCTAACTGATCCAACTTATGATCCTCCCTTATGATATCAATCTCATCCAACACTAGGTAAAGGCCAAAAACATTCAAACTTCAAGTTTAAGTTTTCTTAACTGTCAGACAAAGTTAACAAGCTCATGACAAACTATTCTAGTTGTAGTTATTTTTGTGTAGATTTGACAGGCTGAGCTGTTTTCTTTTACTTAGCGCAACAGAACAGACGATTATTTACTGTACGTCTGTTGTTTTTCTCTGCTGGTATGGCAACACTGCCCACAAACTCCAGCTCTCCACAACAACATCTCACTGCTTAAGAGCAATGTGTAGGTATAATATTGGAGACGCAGATTAAAAAAAAGTTTAGATTATTCAGCTCAGCAAAATAGAATCACACCTAAAAAAATAAAATAAAATGAATTACAGAAGGAGATAAAAAGAGGATATTGACATTATAAGATTAAAGACTGTGGATGAGTGCTGGAAAAGAACATTTATTGTCCTGAGGGGTGAACAGAGCTCATCAGTAAATAAATTAACAACATTACGTGCCCTACAAATCAATGTGCTCACTGTACTGCTGATAAAAGAATTCATATTCAATCATTTTTATTGATCAGTATTAAGTTGCTTTTCATTACACATCCTTTTCATCTATTTCATCAACACTAACAAAATAAAAGTAATGTTCAGTAGAATTGTATGTATTTTTAATAAATACATACAAAGAGCGAGTTTGACAAGGGCCAAATTGTGATGGCTAGACTACTGGGTCAGAACATCTCCAAAACTGCAGCTCTTGTGGGGTGTTCCCGGTCTGCAGTGGTCAGTATCTATCAAAAGTGGTCCAAGGAAGGAACTGTGGTGAACCAGCGACTGGGACATGGGCGGCCAAGACTCACTGATGGCTGGCCCGTGTGGTCCGATCCAACAGACGATCTACTCTAGCTCAAATTGCTCAAGAAGTTAATGCTGGTTCTGATAGAAAGGTGTCAGAATACACAGAGCATCAGTTTGTTGTGTATGGAGCTGCATAGCTGCAGACCAGTCAGGGTGCCCATGCTGACCCCTGTCCACCGGCGAAAGCACCAACAGTGGGCATGTGAGCATCAGAACTGGACCACGGAGCAATGGAAGAAGATGGCCTGGTCTGCTGAATCACGTTTTCTTTTACATCACATGGATGGCCGGGTGCGTGTGCGTCGCTAACCTGAGGAACACATGGCACCAGGATGCACTATGGGAAGAAGGCAAGCCGGCAGAGGCAGAGTGATGCTTTGGGCAATGTTCTGCTGGGAAACCTTGGGTCCTGCCATCCATGTGGATGTTACTTTGACACGTACCACCTACCTTAGCATTGCTGCAGACCATGTACATCCTTTCATGGAAACGGTATTCCCTGGTGGCTGTGGCCTCTTTCAGCAGGATAATGCGCCCTGCCACAAAGCAAAAATAGTTCAGGAATGGTTTGAGGAGCACAACAACGAGTTCGAGGTGTTGACTTGGCCTCCAAATTCCCCAGATCTCAATCCAATCGAGCATCTGTGGGATGTGCTGAGGAAACAAGTCCGATCCATGGAGGCTCCACCTCACAACTTACAGAACTTAAAGGATCTGCTGCTAACATCTTGGTGCCAGATACCACAGCACACCTTCAGGGGTCTAGTGGAGTCCATGCCTCGACGGGTCAACACAATATTAGGAAGGTGGTCATAATTTTATGCCTGATCAGTGTATATATTCTCACCGTAAGGCCTTTTTAACTGTTCATTAAATTATATAGCAGGAAAGCAGAATAACTGGATGTTCATTAATTAATTGCTCATCTAAGACATGATGTTTGTGAATGTTTGATGTTCTTCTGCCAGTTACTCTCTGAACTCTCACACCGCTTGTTTTTCTCAGTAGGTTTGAGTGACAGGAGGGAGGAATCGCTCTTATTCTCTTCACTTTGAGGATGAATTATTCATACACACAAGCTTTGATCCCTTTTATCCTTCTTTGTGCATAAAGAACACATTTGGATTGGCATTTTAACAGAAATGTTGTTTAGAACAAATCAACTTGCTCAAAGGGAGAAAGACATTTCTCTGAAATGAAATCATCACGCAAGATATGTGCCTCCGAAAAATGAAGGTTTCACAAGATTGACTGACATTACAATAACCAGGCCCAAAACATAAAAATCTGAATGTGATTGGCTGCTTACATGTCAGTCAGACGGTCTATTCCTGTCTAAATGGGCGGGTCTTGATTGGAATAAGCTGCAAATTGAAAGAATCGATAATCAAAAGACTATGCTCAGGATACCTCATTTTGAACATACATTTACAAAATCTCTTGTATGTGTCATGTATGTGCATTTAAACAATTCTGAAACTTTTTATTGTGGGGTGCCTCATGTTTCTGTGGCCCTGGATGAATCGCTCGTTGCATAATGCCCTCATTTCTAAGTCACTTAGGAAAAAAGTGTCTGTTAAATTAATAAATGTAAACGTTACTCCATTTAGCATTCTGATTTGGCTTCATGCTAATACATATTTGATTAAACACTCATATCTTTCTTTTGCCTGTAGTCAGTTTTATAGTAGTTGGTTTTTCAAAGATTATTAATGCTATTAATTATGCTAAAACCCAAACTATTCCATAATGAGCAAAGAGAAATGCTTTAAAAGAAATGCAAGTGGTGTTTAACCATGCAAAAGTCTTTAGAGCGCTGCAGAGACGGCAGATTTTTGTAGGCCATCCCTATAAGTTTGCATCACCCAGGTTCTGACAAAAAAACCCAACACGATTTTGAACTATTGCAGAAAATAAGCTCTGTGACCAAAGTTTGATTCTTGCGCATTTTCTTTATCATGATGAATAATGTAAATTACATGCACCTATAGCGAAAACGCATATTTAGTAGCAGTTATGTTAATTTTTGAAAACGAACAAGTGACTGATTTTAGCCGCAGCTTCAGCGTCTGAAGTAGGGGGCGGGACGTTTTAGATTCTAGAGCGCATTTGATTGGACAGAAAATCCGATGAGAAGCTGAATTGCAGAGTGATGTCATCAAAAACATTGATTCATATTGTTAGAAGCGAGAGACTACAAGTTTTGATTTTGATTTTTTTGTCATTTGTTTTGGAGCACGCTAGCTTACAGATAATCTTAAGGCTAACATATTCATACTAAAAGTTCAAAAAATTAAATTTTGATTTCATGGGGACTTTAAAGTCGAAGTTGCGATACTCTTTTCTTCCCTGTTGTGATTTACAGTATATCTGTGTGAAACGGCTTCTGGAACAAGAACAAATGTAGGGCAGGACTTGATTTTGTCAATGGGGAATTGACTGGATGGTTGTGGTTTGCTATTGGTGGATCTCATGTGCGTGACAGGTTGCTCCGCCTTCGCACCAGTAAATATGTAATCTTTAAGCAAAATAACTTCCCTTCCCTCTTGCAGCGACATCTCTTCTCTGATTACGAAGCATGTGAATTAAATAAAATGATGTGCACGGATAAATCATTTATAATACTGCAATTTTCCATACGATTTAGAATTGACATATTTCATGGTGACTTTAAGTCACCTGTATTACCATCTACCAAGTGAAATTCTAATGCTCTGGTGTGAGTTACATGCCAAAGTGGTTTATTGGTTTGATCAGACCACCAAATATGAGCAAAAATATGAGCAACAGTGATGCTTGCCTTACTTTGGTGTGTAACAACAACCCTCAACTAGCCTAGGCAAATTATCTGCTTTACTTATGAAATGACTTCAGGTCAATGTTGAGAAGTGATTTCACATGATTTTAATAACAGCTCAGTATGGATGCCCAGCAGTGGTGGGTTTTTGTCATTTAATTTCATGGCCCGACTCGTCTAATTTCTTTAAAATTACACAGGACTAAATGAGAGCGACCTAGTGTACCAGCATTTTCATGACCTTGCTAATGCCTTTGAATTAATATACATTTTAAATTATTTTTGTAAAATAAAATTAAAATGGCCCTTGGGTAAACAGCTGGCACATTTGGTATACATTTAGCTGAGAGCAAACAGACAGACTAGCACTAAACGCACAGCTCAGACATCCTCACGGGCCACAGAAAATAGTTTGCCAATGAATATTTAACATGTCGTTTTACTTCATTATGCTGAGACACTGCACAACCTCCATATTAGTGTGTTTACTTTTGATAATAGCTTGTAAAACAGGCATCTACCATGCACATTGTGTTCTGTCAGCACAAAAAGTCAGAGAAAGTGTTTACAATATGCACAATTATAAAGGGATGTCAGGGGACATCTGCTATGCCAACAGAAGTGCCAGTTTAGCATCTGGAAGCAATGTTAACATAACGGAAACAGCATAGTGTACTTCCTTGACAAACCGAAGACCCAGATGCATGCTGTAGACTTTGTTGATGTTCAATACTGCAATGATGGCATCAGTGCCAGGTGATTCACTAATCTAGGCGTACTTCTTGATGGTGTGACTCAGTTTTTTAGCAGCCAGATACTTTATTATGGACATAAAATGTGCTCCACAATGCAGTTTATTCTGGGGAAAGATGTGTATTGTTGAACTAACAAATGAACTATTGTATTTGTATACATTAACATTTAACATGATTAATAGGCTAAAATAAAGCTTGTTGTACAACATATCTTATGCATGTATGAACTAAAAAGTGACCTTATTTAAAGGATTGTTGTTAAATATTGTAGATTTCGATCAAATCAAAGTCCATGTAAAAATAGCTCATATACAATAAAAGATAATTATGTGTATATGTATTACATATTGCCTTGGTTTTGTAGTTCTTTCTTTTGGACTTTTATTTTGTAGTGTTTTGTTCCCATTGTTCCTGTATTCTGTCTTCCTGTGTTTAGTTTCCTTTGTTTCATTGCCTACCTTGTTAGTTTCCATAGTAATTAATTAGGGCTGGGTAAAAAAAAACATAGATTTCTTGATTTTAATCGATTCTCTTTTTTACAAACCGATATCGATTCTTAAATCCCAAGAATCGCTTTAATACCAGTTACAGTGCGAAATAAACATGAATGAACACCCAAAGGTATGTTGAAAGATATGGTAAATTATATTACCATATAATTTTAACCTTTAATGTTATAGTAATGTAGAATTGATTCCCATGTATAGTTTATAGCATTAGTTGAGAGATTTTTTTTCCCTTGAGAAAATTTGCCATTTGCTGTTCCTTATATATATTCAAAATAATTAATATTGAATCGAATCGAATTTAATCGAAATCTAATCGAATTTTGAAATTTGTGTCAATACCCAGCCCTATAATTAATCAACTTTACCTGTCTCTTGTTAGCCCTTGTATTCATACCCCTGTGTTTCAGTTGTCTTGTCGGTTGTTGTCTTTACACTTCTTATATTCCTGGTTTGGATTATCTTTGTGTTTTTTTTTATAAACTGACTGCTTATACTACGGTTACCACACCTCAAAACATTGTTCAGATGTTGTATTTCAACACATTTGTCAGGTTTTTTTCCTTAAAACGCTTGTGTGCAGGACTAATTTCTTACGCATCTCATCCCACACCACCATTGCTAATTCCAAAATGTCATTTTAGAGCTAGTAATGGAGGCTTGGGCCATTCATAGCAGACTAATACAGTTATTAGAGAAAGAGAGAGAAAGAAATTAAGCATGTGTGAATTAGTCTGTACACGTCTCTCAACAGTTTTCGGAAGAAGCGTCTCTACTAAAAAAACAAAAAACAAAACAAAAACAAAAACAGCGCTATTACCTTGCAAGTTAGAAATGTCATGTAGCTTTTAAGTTACTAAACTATTTTACTGATAAAATCATCAGAGAAGCACAACACGTTTCTGCGTGAGTGTTTATTCGTACTGTACGTATGTGCATTTGAGCAGGAGAGAAAGCGGGAGAATGTGCTTTCTGTACATAATAAAACACATTTTTTGGGGGAAATAATTTGTCATTTTTATCCTATTGTTTACTATATTTATTTGCTTGGTCAGTGTTGTTTTCAGTGTTCTTTTGCCGTTTTTGGCTGTAAGGATCTTTGAAATCATTTGGCGAAGTGATATGGAACTGTAATGCGCTCAAGACCTGCCTAGAACTACTGTAGCTGTGCGTTTCCCTGAAAATAATTGCACACCTTAGAAAGTTCGCCAACTAATCAGATTCAAGCATTCAAAAGCCCCGTAGTAGCAATCTGCTTAATCTGTTTATTCTGTGCATTTCTGGGATTCTCGTATTATTATTCAGAGATGTAAACAATCCAAATCCTCACTTGGTAGAAGGGATAAAAATCAAGTCAAAAGCTTACTGTGGCTTTTTGAGTCTTTGATGCACTCACTATTTATTGTCTAAACTTCCTTAAGAATAATGCAGCAAAGAAATGTAGTGTAAACTACAAAGTTATGGTGTGTTAATAAACCACGGCAGTTTTTTCACACCAGAATACTTTTATGCAAAGGTGAAGTCCATGTATTTTCATGAATTCACTTTTGCGTTTCGGCCCTGTTATCTCTAATATTCAGTTCTGCTCATGAATATCTTGTTTACTTGATACCAAGTGTCTCCAATAAAACTCCTGGATATCTTCCAAATGTTTGATGCCATGAACCTCAAAAACTTTGGCTCTTCCTCAGGAGCTTGTACATGTGATTTTGTTTACTGGTAGACTGATAAAAGGCTGTGCACCATGAAATGAACTGGCACTGGTGATTTCAACCAGCTCTGATCAAAGATTTCTTAAAGGGTGGGTAACGCACACAGTTTCTACCAATCTCATGTTAATCTTGAGTACCTATATAGTATTGCATCCTTAATATCGCTGAAAAATCTTTAGTTTTATCACATTTATAAAAGACAGATACGCTGTACCGAGTCTTTCCGAAAAAAGCCGAGCTCCTGAAGGCGTGCCTGCCGTGGGCAGAGCTAAAGAGTCACGAGCGTGCGCAGCTTTTGCGTAGAGCAAGCTGCGACAACATTATAAATAAAAAGGTAACAAAAAGGTTTGTGTTGTTTACATTTTATGCACTTATGCGCTGATTGCTAACAAAACACAGACATCTGATGCAGTTTTACTCGCCGCCCGCAATCTGCAAATCCAGCGCCAAACTGGGACTTGTTTACAAAGCATTCATAACCGAAAATCCGGGAACAAACAAACATACATGCACAACTCGGAAAAAACAACCTTCATCCACTGTTCCCTTAATGCTGGGTTCTTTGGGAAGCTGAAAAAGGTAATTTAAACTCCTTTGGTGACAGGAGCTGTGTCTCATTTCAAGCGCACGTGAACTGATCATCTCCTCCGCTTTAATATCAGTTACAGCGCGAAATAAACATGAACGAACACCCAAAGGTATGTTGAAAGATATGGTAAATTATATTAACATATAATTTTAACCTTTAATATTATAGTAATGTAGAATTGATTCCCATGTATAGTTTATAGCATTAGTTGAGAGATTTTTTTTCCCTTAAGAAAATTTGCCATTTACTGTTCCTTATATATATTCAAAATAATTGATATTGAATCGAATCGAATTTAATCGAAATCTAATCGAATTGCAAGCTTGTGAATCGAAATCGAATCGAATTTTGAAATTTGTGTCAATACCCAGCCCTATAATTAATCAACTTCACCTGTCTCTTGTTAGCCCTTGTATTCATACCCCTGTGTTTCAGTTGTCTTGTCGGTTGTTGTCTTTACACTTCTTATGTTCCTGGTTTGGATTATCTTTGTGTTTTTGTTTTTTTTTATAAGCTGACTGCTTATACTATATTTACCACACCTCAAAACATTGTTCAGATGTTGTATTTCAACACATTTGTCAGGTTTTTTTCCTTAAAACACTTGTGTGCAGGACTAATTTCTTACGCATCTCATCCCACAGCTCCATTGCTAATTCCAAAACGTCATTTTAGAGCTAGTAATGGAGGCTTGGGCCATTCATAGCAGACTAATACAGTTATTAGAGAAAAAACAAACTTCATCCACTGTTCCCTTAACGCTGGGTTCTTTGGGAAGCTGAAAAAGGTCATTTAAACAGGAGCTGTGTCTCATTTCAGAGGCTTCCTCCGGAGGTCGCATTTGAAGGCTGCATACGTCATCAAGGATGTCTTATTTAAGAAAAGTAACTGTAATAAAATACTGAAATGAAATACTGTAATTTCTTTCTTACTTTGCAATCTAACGGTTATTTTTCTTAAATGAGACGAAGCGCGTTGATAGGCGTGCTCTTGCTCTCGCTCTGGGTAATGTGTGTGCACGCTTATCGGGGAGAAGTGCCCATACAAGGAATTCCGCCCTTTATTACGTGATAAAGGGCTATACTCGAAGAAAAAAAACTCTCCTAGCATTTGGCACAGGAAAACTCTGTCATACATCCAACTCGCGTTTTGAAACTTTAGCCATGATTAGCATGAGAATCCAACTCTTTAACAGTGTAAATAAGTCAGAATGCATGAAATAGCATTACACCGCCCCCCCTTAAACCGCCACTCAATAGGCTATAGAAAATGACAAGTGACAAAGTGCGTTTTTTTTTAATTACATATCTTAATGAATATTGCAGACTTTTTCATTATGCACTGGGGCCTTGAAAGAGAATGTATTTCATAATTCATTGTTTTAATTCAGGCAACGTTAAAGATTTTGTCTGTGAAACAGTTTGTGTCTGAGAACAGATGTGCACAATATAATCTTGTCTTCACATCGAAGGAAGTTATATTGAAGGGACATTAAAATTCACGCAGGAAAGTCTGAACATTTGGAACATTTGTCTGCTTTGCTGTCGGTTGGTTTGTTACATTCATCTGCAAGGGCTTTGGCATCAACTTTGTCACAGATGTTTCTTTTAAAATTCCTTTGCCGAAATAAAAGTAGACACAGATGAGTCAGTTGTTGATTGACAGTGAGCGTATAAATGTATAAAATTAATATGGATGGCAACGTATTGTTTGATGAGAAATGTGTTGAGTTTATATTGAGATCTTGAGACAGACTTTGGTGCCTTGGAAAATTTTAAAACGCTGAGATCTCTACTGAAACTCTAGAGGTAAAAGAGATCTAATTTAAGTTTTCTTTCCAAAAGGGTCTTTCACAAACAGTAACCTTTCAGCCTTTAAGGTTTATTTTTATCAATGAATTTCTATCTGTATGTAATTTGGGCTGAGTCTGTCACAAGCTGTCTAGAACACGTCTGACATGTTTCGCCACAAAATTAAAATAAGTATGAAATTATATTTTGCATAAAACAAAATTAAGAATTAACGATTTAATTCTGTTTTGTTCATGTCACTTACAGCGTAAGCCGAATATGTTATTTTTTTACATGGAATCATATATAATAAGAAAATGATAAAATAGGCCCACATGATTTACTTTAATGCTGTGAAATGTAATATAATGAATATAATATAATATATAGTGCAGTCTGCTTAAACCCACAAAACTTTATTTCGTATGAAGGAAGACCTTTGACTATGTTGTTGACTATCTATGTACTTTACAGTAGTGTTTATGTTTTTGGGCAAAATGTGATTGAAATTTAAACTGCACAGTTATTGCAAATAATCAAATAACCATGATCAGACAACTAATCGATCATCGCGTCAAGCCTAATGCATAACTAATTTGGAAACTTGATTGAAACAAAACTAGAGATTAATATTTCTCCAAAATAGCAAAGCAGATACAAGAAAAAAATACAGCACTTTCAGTGTTTTTCCTTTTCAAGTGGCATAATCGTGTTTTGATGTTGGTTCAGACTGACGTATCTACAGATAGTGTAGTA
The DNA here is from genome assembly GCA_037101425.1 of Elopichthys bambusa. Classification (NCBI taxonomy): domain Eukaryota; kingdom Metazoa; phylum Chordata; class Actinopteri; order Cypriniformes; family Xenocyprididae; genus Elopichthys; species Elopichthys bambusa. The sequence goes on along the minus strand of CM074445.1, from coordinate 29,578,437 downwards.
GGAGCCCAAGGTGATCACTAATGCATCATTCTGAGGACTATTACATTGATTTAAATCTGCCCCCGTTCTGAGCTGACAAGCATAGAAATGAGATCTATGTCTGCTATCTGTGTACTCTGCCAAATACTAATAAGATTGTGTTGGACATGACAGAGAGCTAAACTCATCTCCTGATGGTCTGCATTAAAAACACACTCCAATTACTTGATTTTAGTTCAACTGTTTTTTGTTGTAGTTTTTTCTTCCATTTCTCAGAATGATATATTAATCCAGAATGAGACAGGTGGATGAGATTTGGCTAGCTGTGTGTTGTGTCAAGTTTTCATTATCTGTGCTTAATTTTTGTGAAATGTCAGCCCGGTGTGTTGATTAGCACTCCTGCGACCTTGGCTATCAGACAAACGCCAGCGGCTCGGTGTGTGAATATTAAACAGGTCAGTCTAAATGGATCTCCAAACACAGTTACAGTCTATCAGCTTGAATTATTAATGATGGACGTTTATTGACCTGCATAAATCCATCAAACACGTGATTAGAAATGACATCATTCTTGGCTCGACAGTATTTGTTTTAACATCAGCCTTGAAAAGGAACATTATCTTAATTGTTTTGTTTTTGTGTTAACTTGATGTCTTGTGGATCATTTTAAGAGTGTGTTTCTTAGATAGCGAGATTTAATTACTGTTGAAGGAAGTAAGTGACTTTTAAAGCTTAATGATCCAATAGAAAAGGAAAATCACAAATGAGATCTCCTTAATACTTTTGCTGAAGTCTTTTGGTTCTGACAAAAAAGACACAGGTATTCTACAGTTTCAACAATGTTTTAAATGGTGTCTGGTTTTGCCAAGATACCAAAGTTTGCAATCAAATATCAGGGCTCAATATGAACTCAATCATTTCTCATCAAATTCTACCAAAATCAAATGATCTGAGCTGCTATCCACATTCATTTTATAGCTCTGTACTAGGGGTGTGACGATACCCTCATGTCACGAATCGATACATATCACGATACTGAACTCACGATATGATATTATTGCGATACTCCAAGACATGGTAAAAGCAAAAAATGTACTGTTGTTTAAAATGCTAAATTTGGTATTGGACTTGGTGCTGGTAACCCAATGCACAGGACAATGGTGACACCAGAATAAAAATATTCATGATTCTGACACTGAAACATAGATTGTTGACAAATATGTTTGCACTCTGTCATTGTCTAGATATATTTAAAATAATGTAGGACACTTTTTACTGGTAACATAAGACATTTGGCATTATCAGGACCCACAAATATTCGCCCATCGCATTATTATACATTATATTCAACATTATATATAGTAATTTATTGTAGTACTGATACTAAAAAAAAATTTTCCTCGCACAGTAATTTTCATTTTGGGTGAAATATAAACAATACATATTGTCGCTATCCACAATACATTTTGTATTGCAATATATTGTGACACAATATATTGTTATACCCGTACTTTGTATTATTATTGTATGTAGTTATTTATTTATAACTACATAGGAATTATATGAGAAACATTAGAGAAAAGTTGATACTTAAAAGAAACATTACTGAGAGCCCAGTTATGTCTGCTAAAAGATGAAAGAGCAGTTTTGAGCCGTGAAATATTCATCTGCGATTAGATAAGTATCAAAGATCAAAGACATGTCATGTTCATAAAAAAAAAAAATGTCATGCATTTATGACATATTAAATAAAGATTGAGGGGGGGGGGGGTTGAGTGGATTCTCGAAGACCCTTCCAGCTTTTTCCTCTCACAGTCCTCTCTCCACCCTCCTACATTTAAGCTAAAAATCAATGCTGGAATATTGACATGGATTATTGTACTGGATTATACAGTTTTGTGAGCACCCCATGTATTAATAAAAACTGCAAATGAATAAGTGGCCATGTAACAGTGTATTTCCACAATGTTGTTATCACATGTCTTTAAATGATGCTGACACAATGGCAGGACTGGATGTGCTGTTGGCTCCTAGCAGTGAGCCGTGATTTATTATCCACTTTGTGCTGACAGCTCTTCTTCTTCCCTCTCTTTTTCTAGGTTGTGTCAGAAGAGCAGGCGAGGATGAAACTGAAGCCCAGTAAAAGAGATTCCCCCTGGGGGAGCCATAGACAGATGTGGTGCCCCTGGAGCCACTGACCCAGTGTCTGAATGATCTATGGATAGAGACCACCAGCCCTCAAGAGTCAATCTTCCATTGGCAGACACGAACAAATGTTGCTTGGTAATTGCTGAGTATCTACAGTCTGAACATTCGGTTCCTGGGCTGCATTTTCTCAAAGTTACCTTGCTATTACAAGAAAAACGACCTACCACAACTGTGCTTAGACGTTAAACTCTGACTCGGTAATTGTTGAGCATCTACAGTCTGAACAATCAGTTCCTGCACTCCCATTTTCTCAAAGGGCACCTCAAAGTTCCCTTCATGTTACAAGAAAAACGGCCAACTCACAATCCAGCAAATGCATGCAAAGCTTCCGGGAAAGCCCATGTATCCTCACATCACCTTCCAATTGCATGACCGTGAAAGAGTAAAGTTATGGCATCTCATTGAGAATGCTGAGGTCGGGCAGGCGTGCGGTCTAGCAGGATCAATACAACCCTGCTGATTAATGGGCAGATTTCTCTCCATTTAGTGTGTCAGAGAAGAATCATCTGCCAAGACCAAGATTGTGAATTCAGGTCTCTTCGGTCTCTAAGAGTTGCATTTCCATTGCATTAATCCTGTTCTGGACCTTTTTTGGAACTTTGTATCATTTAACACTGCTTCTTCGGATTTACAATCAATACAACCCTTGCAAAGCAGTGTGAATCAAACTGTCAGTCTGGAGCAATTGGTTTTTGTAGAATAAGTTCTTTTCACTTTGTTCTTTGGGGTCAAGTTTATGATATTGGACATGCAAATGTCTTCAAAGTTCACCAAACTGGGATAAAAAAGAAGCCACTCCAAACAGCACTGCAAAGCTTGAAACAAGGTCTCTTCAGTCTTTAAGAGTTGCTTTTCCATTGCAAAGTAATCCTGCATTGGACTTTTTTTGGGGTGTCATTTAACACTGCTTCAAATTTACAGTCAGTATTACCCTTACAAAGCAGTGAGTCAAACTGTCATTTGGGAGCCATTGGATTTTTAGTAGAATAAGTTCTTTTCACTTTTTGTCCTGGGTCAAGGTTATGAAATATTGGAAATGAAAATGCCTTCAAAGTTCAACAAACTAGGATAAAAACGCAGCTGATCCAACCAGCCCAGCAACTCTGAGAATCCTTCGAACCCAAGTGTAACGGAGCAGATGACATTGCTGTAATGGAGTGCATGTGGTGGTAGAAGACCAAGGTTTTTTCAGTCTTCAGGAGTTGCATTTCCATGGCAAAGTAATCCTACATTGGACTTTTTTGGAACTTTGTATCATTTAACACTGCTTCTTCAGATTTAAAATTAATACGACCCTTGCAAAGCAGTGTGAATCAAACTGTCAGTCTGGAGCAATTGGCCTTTTGTAGAATAAGTCCTTTTCACTTTGTTCCTGGGCCAAGTTTATGATATTGGACATGCAAAAGCCTTCAAGGTTCACCGAACTGGGAAGAAAAAGCAGCCACTCCAAACAGCACAGCAAAGCTTGAAACAAGGTCTCTTCAGTCTTTAAGAGTTGCATTTCCATTGCAAAGTAATCCTGCTCTTTGGAACTTTTTTGTGTCATTTAACACTGCTTCAAATATACAGTCAATATGGCCCTTACAAAGCAGTGAGTCAAACTGTAATTTGGGAACCATTGGTTTTTTAGTTAGAATAAGTTCTTTTCGCTTTTTTCCTGGGTCAAGGTTATGAAATATTGAAAACACAAATGCCTTCAAATTTCAGCGAACTGGGATGAAAAAGCAACTGCTCCAACCAGCCCAGCAAAGCTTGACCTGTAACTTCAAGAATCCTTCAAACCCAAGTGCAACAGAGTGGACGACATTGCTGTGAGTGATTGCATGTGGTGGTGGCCCTCAGCATGGTGTTGCCACCACCGGACAAGCGGCATGTGTGTCTTACCACCTTTGTGATCATGACCAGCATGGCCTTCATGGACGCCTACCTGGTGGAGCAGAACCAGGGCCCACGAAAGATCGGCGTCTGCATAATTGTCCTGGTCGGTGACGTCTGCTTTCTTATCGTCCTCCGCTATGTGGCGGTTTGGGTTGGAGCAGAAGTGCGGACGGCTCGGCGGGGATACGCCATGATCCTGTGGTTCCTCTACATCTTTGTGTTGGAGATCAAGCTTTACTTTGTTTTCCAGAATTGTAAGGCTGACCGAAAGAGTCTGGAGACTGTTGCCCGGAAAGCTTTGACTTTATTGCTGTCTATTTGTGTGCCAGGCCTCTACCTGGTTCTGGTGGCTCTGGACAGCATGGAATACGTCCGTACCTTTCGGAGGAAGGAGGACATGAGGGGTCGGCTCTTCTGGGTGGCTTTGGACTTGCTGGACCTGCTGGATATGCAGGCAAACCTTTGGGAGCCACAGCGGACGGGTTTGCCCATTTGGGCTGAAGGTTTGATGTTCTTCTACTGCTACATTTTGCTTCTGATTCTTCCCTGCGTGTCCCTGAGCGAGATCAGTGTGCAAGGCGACCACGTGTCTCCCCAGAAGATGATGCTCTATCCTCTTCTCAGTCTGGTCACCATCAACATCGTCACCATCCTCATACGTGGCGTCAACATGGTGCTATTCCAGGACAGTCGGGTTTCCACCATCTTCGTCGGCAAGAACGTGGTGGCCATCGCGACCAAGGCATGCACCTTTCTAGAATACCGAAAACAGTCGCGAGAATTCCCAAATCGAGAGAACGCAACAGGAATTCCCATGGAAGTCCAGCAGAACTCTGTGGGACACGGACAAGCTCTGCCAAATGCTACGAGCCTCCCACATGAACCCACTCCAGCACGGGAGATCATGGATACATGACCAAGGAACCAAAAAGTCTTTTGTTTAACGCAATTGTACTTGGAACCAACAAGGAGCATTTGAACCAACAGATAATGAACTGTTTTGGGGTACTTTGGTACAACATTTCAGCATTATAAGGTGCTCTGTCCTGTTCTTGACTGAGGTAAATCAGCCAATTTAGAGCTGTGTTGTTCAAAGGAAAACATTCAGTGTTTTATAATTCGTTCTCCTCCATCTTCTCCACAGTTAGCAATGAAAAAGTGCTGTTTTCTTTCTGTACAGTAGTGGAGTGACTATGGTACAAAATACTTTTTTCCGTTTGAGACCAAACTCTTGCTTCCACATCCACTTTTATGTGTCTGACTTCCTGTTGTAGATGCATCAAATATTTGCCTTTCTTGCAAGTACAGAATGGTGGAACTATAGTGTAAGATTGAGGGAACTAGATATGGTTGATGGTTGAAGGTTGATGATTATGACCAAATGTTGGGGAGTAATCCTACATGCCTGCAGTTTGTGTTTGCTCTTGTGTTTTATGATGTGTTAATAACATTAAAGAAATGAGAATGAGTAAGATAGTAAGAAATTTGTATCCGATGACTATATGGAACTCCTTAGGAAATAAGTTAGTGAATGCACTTCCAACTGATTGGTATATGGATTATTATGATTGTTATCATTATTATTAATATTATATATACACCACTTGTGTAACTTGCTTTTTTACATTTTTGTTTGAGGACTCAGCTGTGTTTAATAAAAAAAATTAAGAAAAAAATGTTTTTGCTATTGCTTAAAGGGTTTTTATGCTAACAAAACCTCAAGATACATTTAGTGAAGAAGCAAAAAGACAAAATTGAGTTTTGTTTTCTGAAAAATTTATCAAAATTAAGGATTTTTGCTTAAAACAAGAAAAAAATATCTGTCAATGGGGTCAGAAGAAATAATCTTGTTTTCCCTTTGAATTAATTTTTCTGACCCCACTGACAGATATTGTTTCTTGTTTTAAGCATAAACGCTCTACATTTTGATAGATTTTTTCAGAAAACAAGATCAATATCTTGTCATTTTGCTTCTCAAGCAAATGCATCTTGATTTAAGAATGTTTAGATATTTGTACTGGAAAACAAGACAAAAATACAGAGTAAGAAAATCATTTTTTGCAGTGCTCTTTTTGTCCACACGAACAGACGATCACAGCATTTCTATTTCAGCCCTTGTTTAAATCAGTTCCTCTAATGTTTGAGTAAACACGCCGTGTCTTCGGAAGCGCATGGGAGGGTAAATGGCATCTGGGAAAATGAAATAAATTACGCATGGCCACCATCAGCAGGGACTCACCTTTCTAGAGCCACACAGCGTGAAACTGATTCCTAAAACACTAAGGCCTGGAAACCCTGTACGCAATGCGAAAACCATTTACTATCCACGTCTGATTTATTCAGCATATGTAGCAACCTGATGTATTCCATTTCAACAACTTTAATTTATTGCCACCTGCATATGGTGGGCGGTCTCGGGTGGTGTTGACTCACTCCACTGCGTATTGTGCTTTTTGAGATTTTCTCTACTTTAGCGTCCACCCACCATCTGACAGCTTGAATATTCTTTTATGGTACAATGTATCATATGGCAACATACCATTTGATTCACTTTATTACTGTTTAGAATAAAACATTGCATTGTTATTTCATATTTTTATGAATCGTACCAGGGATATTCATGCACTAGAAGACACATGCTGAAGTGCCCCTGAAATTGCACTATATTCTTTTAATCGCCATTCAGCACTTACACAAATTTACAAGTACAAATTAAATATAGTTTCAACTTAAGGGGGTCAGGATGAGCAACACAGAACACTTAAGGGGGGTAAATAGTATAAATACTGTAAAACATATTCCACAGATAATATCTAGGATTGTTTCCTGAAAAATTAGAAAATATTCATGTTTCCTTATGTCTCTTCTGTACCACAGTGTAACAGCAATAATGCATTTCCTAATTGTAATTTAATAGATATGTTCATCAGTTATTGCAATTAATAATATAGTGTTTCTATTAACGTAACTAATAATTACAGTATGATACACGAATGAGTTCCAACACTGAAAATAATTTGGAGTGGATTTACTTTGAAACATTTTTCATTCAGAGATTGCTAGTAAATTTCACAAACAGCAAGTAACACATTGAAATAAGCATGAATTTTTTTGAAGTAAATAGTAAAACATACTCCAATAATCTGTTTTATTTACAAATACAAAAAAAAAAAAAATTATATTTTAATTTACAGTGAAGTGTTGCATATATTATAATTCATGAAATAAGCAGAATTTAATTGAATTTAAGGAGAAAGTGTTTTTCACCAATTTTCAAGTTTCAATATGGGAGTTTACCTAAAAATTAAAAAAATATGTATTTTATTGATTGATTTGTTTGTTTGTTATTGGATGACAGAAAATCTAATAGGAAAAAATTCCATGGTTGGAACACAATAAGTGTCATTAACATCAGACAACATATTATATTCCAGAAACCTCCTCTGACTCCCAAACATGTAAAAATCCTGTGAAACATGGATGCAGTGCTCACAGCTACATATATTACTGCGCAAAAACATAAAACTTATTTTCTTTGATAAACATTAAAGATTCAGCCTTAACCTTCAGCCCTGCAGCATTACACTGTGATCTATAATTCAGTAGAGTGGATGTTTGCCAAAATATTTAAGCACATATCTGCACATACTGTAAATGCAAAGAGTGATATAGAAATATGTAAATCTGATTGTGCAAATATTAAGGATCTTCTACTATAAAACGTCAAATGAAGTGGAATTGATCTTGTGCCGAGAGACACACTTGTTGTCATTCACATTGCATGAATAGCAAAGAGATGGAGGAACATCATCTTTCATTCGAAATGCATCAATAAACCACGTTCAGATGTCAGCACCCCCCCAGGCACTCTTAGATTTGCTTTACAACATTAAAGATTCAGCCTCACTCTAAGACCAGTCAAAGGGTCCCAAAGCCTTCAAATGTGTGTTTAGTGCTCGAGAAAATGACAAAGAGAGAAAGATGGCAACACTTGACTTGAGGCCTTATATAATTCATTATAAAAAAGTATTCTCGATGCATCATAAGTACTTTCACAAGCCAAAGTTATATAGGCTATTCAAACTTACGGCCTATTCATGGTTGCCCTTTTAAAGAGTCTAATGGGTTGAAAACGCATGATGTAAGATATTAAACTGGTTGTTAATAGTGTGTTTTAATAGATTAAACTTTTTATAAATATGAAAAGATAAGTAGGCCTATTTTATTGGTTACCACTGGCAAAGAAAACCTGAAAATATCAGGGAATTTAAAATTTGTGATTGCCATGCCATAGTTAATTAAATCATATGAATATATGCATAAAATATTGCCCCCTGTGGAATTAATAAAGTTGTAAATTAACCAAGAAAGATTCTATAGACAATTTATATTTTTATACATTTAAAATTATAATTTATTGCAAAACTATTATTTTAAAGGGGCTTATAAGTAAGAATTTTCATGTAGGCCTATTAATCGCATTTTTATTGCCAATGTGTAAACAGCTTGTAACGAAACTTTAAAAAAATTGTCTTTGAGAGCCTAATGTGAAGGACTCGGGACGTTTTTCCCGGGAAAATCAAAAGGATGACGTTTACGCTCGCACCCGAGAGCCTTTTTTTAAAGTCAGTTACCTAAAAAGGTAATTTTTGGTGCATTGAAAAGTTTCCATGAATGTTTACGTTTCCTCATGGACCCATCGATTCCAATAATCCAATCTATTCTCACACAGCCAGATCAATATAGTCTATAATCTCAGATAGTTACAATCAAACAGTGTAATTTGAATTACCTCATCTGTTGACATGATGCTGGTGAATTGCAGAGCAGGTCCAAACATATCCACATCGCTATGATCAGATGTTTTCTCACCACTGACATTTTTGTTGTGTGTTTATTTTGATACTGAGTGGAAAGCGCGCAGCACATAATTTACATATTCATCTAACCGTCGTCCTGAACTCATGGACGGCGTCGGGATGTTCGTTAACAGTAGGCTATCGCTGCATGTATTTTCAACCTCTTTTTTACTTCCAAGCAATAAACAAAGAAGAACTCCGCCGTGAGTATATAGAGATCTTGGATCACGTTCAGTGTACGTTACGTGTGCACGAATGCGAGCACGAGCAGTAAGATGTGGCTGCAGTTCACTTAACGGCCACAGATGTGGCTAATAACAAGAGTTTCTGAATTCTACATACAGTCTCTTTAAAATCCTAATAGACCCTTTTCGCGTTTTAACGGATCGTAAATCCTGCAATGTTTTTTAAAGAAATATTTAAAACAGTTCATGTGACTACGGTGGTTCAACCTTAATGTTATGAAGCGACGAGAATACTTTTTGTGCGCCAAAAAAACAAAAACAAATAACGACTTTATTCAACAATATCTAGTGATGGTCGATTTCAACACACTGCTTCGTGAAGCTTCGAAGCTTAACGAATCATTTGTTTCGAATCAGTGGTTCGGAGCGCGTATTAAACTGCCAAAGTCACGCCCCCCAGTGGTGAACCAATGAAATTTCGGAGCATGTATCAAACTGCCAAAGTCACGTCATTTCAGTAAACGAGGCTTCGTTACATCATAAGTGATTCGAAATTTCAATGGTTCACCACAGTTCACCACACTCCGAACCACTGATTCAAAACAAAAGATTTATAAAGCTTCGAAGCTTCATGAAGCAGTGTTTTAAAAAAGCCCATCACTAGATATTGTTTAATAAAGTCATTATTTTGTTCTTTTTGGCACACAAAAAGTATTCCTGTCGCTTCATAATATTAAGGTTGAACCACTGCAGTCACATGAACTGTTTTAAATATATCTTTAGTAGCTTTCTGGGCATCTGAAAGTGTAAATTGTCTTGCTGGCGCAATGCAGGCCTCTCTGAGCCATCAGATTTTATGAAAAATATCTTAATTTGTGTTCCGAAGATGAACGAAGATCTTACAGGTGTTGAACGACATAAGGGTGTGTAATAAATGACAGAGTTTTCATTTTTGGTTGAACTAACCCTTTAATGCTGCTGTGAGGGTGTTTCTAATACAGCGGCGGAATGGGAGTGACGGTAAAAATCACAATTTTTTTTCACTCATTTTGGAAGTTGTGAAAACTCTATTGTGGAGTTTTTCTTTTGCTATTTGCGCAAACGGAAACACAAAAAATACATTTAAGTCTCTCATTCACCGCTTTCAAAGTTTACTCAACTATGACGACTCCCACTTCTGAGAAACCCAGAAATGTGAAAAGGGTCTATCCAGTAATCATGAATGACTGGAAAAGTCACAGAAATTCATTTGGTAAAAGGTGCGGGAACCTTGAGCATTCAGGCTTCCAGGTTACTGGCAATATTTCTCATTTTCCTGTATGTTATGAATTTTAATACAATGATGCAGCACATTATCAAAAAAGCAATTTGCATTAATAACACTGAGGCAGATTTATATGTCAGAAAATGAAGGTACAGCTTGCTGCAATCACACGTTCGCCCGTAAATGTGTGACTTGGGCGTCCTCCAACACTAATGCTCATGAACTCCATCATAGGAAACATCTACAAGCTTCCATTAGAGCACTCAGGAAAGCTCAGAATCTGCCATCATGATTTGTTAACTTCAGCAGTCATAGGTTAAACAATTTTGTGATCATTTTTGAGATGGGGAATTCTGCCATTTTCAGTTTTCAAGGCATCTTATGGAACTAATCCAGAATTGCAAATGGTTCATTTGGGAAGTCTACCATGACAGGTACGTTTAAACTCTAATTGAATTGAGATGCGTCTTGTGTGCTGGCAGGCTTTGTTTGGAATGCAGCTTGCTCTTAGAAGGACAAAGTTTAATTAGATTGTGCTAATGAAGACAAATTGTCTTGCAAATATGCAATACTATTTTGTAATTTTTTTGAAAAATGCTTTGTTTCAGTATTGCATTGCACACTGCACACATCAAGTGGCGACCCATATATATATAAATTTATAAAACGGTTAGTTCCTGTCCTTGATTCTGATTGGTCAATAGCTGTGTCTTATTCACGATAAAATAATAATAATAGGAATAATAATAGGAAAAATGGGCAAGCGTAAGGATTTGAGTGAGTTTGACAAGGGCCAAATTGTGATGGCTAGACGACTGGATCAGAGCATCTCCAAAACTGCAGTGGTCAGTATCTATCAAAAGTGCTCCAAGGAAGCAATAGTGGTGAACCAGCGACAGGGACATGGGTGGCCAAGGCTCATTGATGCACTTGGGGAGCGAAGGCTGGCCGGTGTGGTCCGATCCAACAGACAAATTGCTCAAGAAGTTAATGCTGGTTCTGATAGAAAGGTGCCAGAATACACAGTGCATCACAGTTTGTTGCATATGGAGGTGCATAGCCGCAGACCAGTTTGATGACCCCTGTCCACCGGCGAAAGCACCAACAGTGGGCACGTGAGCATCAGAACTGGACCACGGAGCAATGGAAGAAGGTGGCCTGGTCTGCTGAATCACGTTTTCTTTTACATCACGTGGATGGCCGGGTGCGTGTGCGTCGCTAACCTGAGGAACACATGGAACCAGGATGCACTATGGGAAGAAGGCAAGCCGGCGGAGGCAGTGTGATGCTTTGGGCAATGTTCTGCTGGGAAACCTTGAGTCCTGCCATCCATGTGGATGTTACTTTGACACGTACCACCTACCTAAGCATTGTTGCAGACCATGTACACCCTTTCATGGAAACGGTATTCCCTGGTGGCTGTGGCCTCTTTCAGCAGGATAAGCCACAAAGCAAAAATAGTTCAGGAATGGTTTGAGGAGCACAACAACGAGTTTGAGGTGTTGACTTGGCCTCCAAATTCCCCAGATCTCAATCCAATCGAGTATCCGTGGGATGTGCTGAACAAACAAGTCCGATCCATGGAGACCCCACCTCACAACTTACAAGACTTAAAGGATCTGCTGCTAACATCTTGGTGCAGATACCACAGCACACCTTCAGCGGTCTAGTGGAGTCCATGCCTCGATGGGTCAGGGCTTTAAATGGAGTAGCCCCCCACTGCAGACCATTCGAGATCCAGGGGCGGAGTCGGGTAGGTTAAGGTAAATATAAAGTGGGAGGAGTTGGATCTAGATGTTCTGCAGTGAGGATCAATACAATATTAGGAAGGTGGTCATAATGTTATGCCTGATCGGTGTATGTATCTATATATATGTGTGTATAAGCCTTGACTAACGGAAGGAATTCAACAAAGCCTTGACCAATGGATGGAAATCTAATTGAGAAATATGGTTTGGTGACTTGATAACCACAAACAAACATGAAAGGCACATGCACTGTCCTGCTCATTAGACAGTCTGTACAAAGGCTCATTAGGGAGAAAGAGACCAAGAGATCCTCTTATCAGCACCAAACCCCTAGTGTGAGTCTCATTACTCTGAATAAAGTGGAAGAGTTTGTCTTGAGCTCAGATGGGTGAAGATATTTGACTGATCACTATTATCTTTAAACTCTCATCAAGTATTTTCTGTCTGTCATATGGTTGTTGATTGGATGCACGGTCCACTCTGAAACGCCTCTCATTCGTACTTCTGCATATGAATGAATGAAAACAAGTCTGTTTGAATGTGATCTTTATGTCTGTAAATAAATAAATAAAATAAAATAAAATACCCATAGGTTAAAAAATGCAGTGTATGTGCAGTTATGAAAATCAGGCAGGTCAAGAGTTAACCTAGCAGGCTATTATATCCGCTTGACTGGTAGAGCAGAATTGCAGCTTTACCAGTCAAACTGGTGTAATTATGGAGCAAATGCTCCAACACTGACAGGTGGTGAATTGCCCCCTTAATAAGAGGTTTTACCTGAAATATGAGGGAGTTTAGCTGTTGCAGATGGTTTAAATCGCTCACACACAAATACTCATTCAGTTTCAAAGCTCAGATGATGATGTGGTGGCTCACAGGAGATTTTGAAAAAGGTTTATAGCCAAAGGCTTTTACAAGAACAAACAGATTGATTAATAAACTTTGTCACACATGTAATGTGACCCCAAAACACAGTTACACTTTTAAATGTCTGAATGTTGTTGCATATTAGATAATACATCATCAAACCAAGTCTCAACAGTGCTAAAATGCTGCAGGAGGTTTTCTCTGTGTTTTCATTATTTAAATCAAATGTCACTTGGCTTGGTTATGTATCTAACATAGAAACACAGAGACATTAAAAGTACAAATGTCTTCTGTGGCTACTGAATATACAATGATTTGTTACTGCGAAATCTCTGGAAATCAAACAGTGGTGTTAGTCTGCCACCTGCTGGTCATCGAATACAATAATTTAAGAAGTTATGAGGGCAGAAATGTATTTGTTCTCTTTTATTTCACATCTTTTTTGGGGGGGTTTCCATGTCCTAATATTAAATTGGGTATGCCTACTTAAATTAATTGCATTAACATAAGGATAAACACAAATAACTAGGTGATGAATGCATGTGAAGAGAGAATATATCTTTGCTTATTTCTTTTGTGCTGATGCTTTGCACTGCATGTCATGATGGAATGAAATTGAACTTGTCGTTCAGTAAGTCAGTCAGTGAAGTATGACTGACTGAAGGGCTCCTGAAGGTCCACTGCCCTGCAAAGTTTAGCTCCATCCTCAATTAATCATACTAGGCATACTAGAAACTTCCAGGCAGGTGTGTTGAGGAGAGTTGAAGCTAAACTCTGCAGGACAGTGGCCCTCCAGGACCAAGTTTAGACAGCCCTGATCTACCATATACTTTGTTATTCTTCTAGTTATGTATAGTGCAAGGGTTCACAACTCTGGCCCTTGAGTTTTGCACCAACCCTAATCAAACACACCTGACCAAGCTAATCAAGGTCTTCAGGATTACTAGCATTGGAAGTGGGAACCCCTTTGTTTAATCCCTGCAGCCTAACGGTTAGAGAGTTGGACTTGTAACCCAAAGGTTGCAGGTAGGGTTAGGGTTAGGGTTAGGTGGGGGGAGTGAATGAACAGCTCTCTTCCACTCTAATTACCCACAACTGAGGTGCCCTTAAGCAAGACACCATCGCTCCTAATCGCTCCCTGGCGCCGCAGCAAAAATGGCTGCCCACTGCTCCGGATGTGTGTGTTTGTGTTCAATACTCAGTGCTATGTGTGTGCATTTCTGAGTATGGGACACTGTACTTCACTTCCAAGTTGTTTATGCCAAATCCTGACCCTTCCATCTGAATGTCCAGCAGAAATCAAGACCAGGGAACATTTTTCCAATCTTCTATTGTCCAGTTTTGCTGAGCAAGTGTGAATTGTAGCCTCAGTTTGCGATTCTCAGCTGGCAGGAGTGTCACCGGTGTGTCTTCTGCTGCTGTAGCTCATCTGCTTGAAACATCAATACTGGATACAATATTGGATGTGTTGTGTGTTCAGAGATGCTCTTCACCTCGTTTGTAACGAGTGCTTATTTGAGTTACTGTTGTCTTTCTATCAGCTGAACCAGTCTGATCATTCTCCTCTGACGTCAACAAGGCATTTTCACCCAGAGAACTAACACTCACTATTCTCTCTTTTTTGGGCCATTCTCTGTAAACCCTAGAGATGGTTGTGTGTGAAAACCCCAATAGATCACCAATTTCTGAAATACTTAGACCAGCCCGTCTGACACCAACAACCATGACATGTTCAAAGTCACTTAAATCACCTTTCTTCTCCATTCTGATGCTCAGTTTGAACATGTCTACATGCCTACATGCATTGAGTCGCTGCCTTGTGATTGGCTGATTAGATATTTGTGTTAATGAGCAGTTGATCAGGTGTACCTAATAAAGTTGTCCTTCTAATCACACAATCTGAGTGTTTTTAAAGCCGGGTGCACACTGTGCGATTTATAATAGTCCTTTACGATTGTTGCTCGTCAGACTGTACGAATATGATCCTCATGTCACACTGTGGGATCCCAGCTGTCATTTATGTCAGACTGTACGTCAGTCAAGACGCGTTAAAAAACAGACGCGCACGCATATTCGGTGACCGTGAGCTGCATTACATGCGGGACTGAAATGGTGGCTAACAAAGAAATCTCTAGCGTTAATTTTGATCACGGCTTGTCTTGAAAAACGCCAGACACTGCCAGAATTTGTCGGAGGTCAAATTTGATCACAAGGGTCATTAATCATAAACATGTCAAAGTAACGATCAAAGACTACAGATTTTTGCCTAGAATTATAAGAATCTTTTAGGATTCTCAAAATTTGTGTCAGACGACGAAATCGTGGCCAAAATCGCACAGCTTTAGGCTGCGTTCCACTCCTCTTTTAGACATGCACTCGCAAACTTCCCTAAGCACTTCCCCTCGGGGGAATCCATGCCGCCATTTTGAAGTGCGTTCCACTTTGTGAAGTTTATATGGACAGACCCTCGCTCTCTTGATTTTGACCGAGGGAGCGAGTCTACTCTGATGTGCACTTTAGGCAGCTCCACTTCCCACAATGCAACATGATTGTGACGTCACCGCATATCGCGTTTAATTTACCCCACCACAAACAACTCTATGATATATATATATATATTTAAATATCTAAAACAACCCAAACACACCTATAGAGAATGCTGCACTAAACAGTTTTGTAAGGGAAAAAATGTAAATAATAAATCAACTCAGATTCTAAGTGATCAAGCGCTTAGGATGTTTCAATTCAGCCCATTGCACGGGTTCCGCCAGTAGTGGGCGCTCATGCAACGTAAGCAATGACGTACATCAGTGTCAGTGAGACTGAGGGAAGTTAGTGAGGAAAGGGCATACAATATATATATATATATATATATATATATATATATATATATATATATAAACGAACACAGCCCTAGTGACCTGAAACATCTGACTCCACTAACTAACCCATCAGTGTATGCACCAAAAATTGCTCTAGTTTGCAATGAACATGAAAATGAACCATCACTCCACTTAACTTCTGTTGCTTCTTAATTGTTCACATGGCATTGCATTTAAAACAGCAGACCACAAACACTATGAAACAGGTATAAATGGCATAATTTAATTTGTGACATATTTTAAACATTCCTTTCTCAAAGATATGACAAATGTACAGGAATAATTCTTTTCACATATATATATATATTTCTATATTTTTTTCCATGTTATTGCTTTACAGTAAAATGCATTGTTTGGATACTGTATGTCCATTAAAGCATGACAGTACATTCATATACGTTTTACAGATGTATTCAGTTATGGTTCATAGTAACTAACTTGACATGAAATAGATATATTTATATTTTGATCATCATACATTTATTATTATTATTGGCATGAATCCCACATCACGTTGAGTTCACAGTGCATGGGGTCGCAGTTCATACACGTATTGAATGAGTGTGCACTTATTTTGTAAGTTCCCATACAATCAACAATATGTAGAGGTACAACAATTATGCCATCTGAATTCTACTTGTTAAAAAAGTGACTTCATAAACAGATATTTCATACATAATTCATTGTGTTGGTTGACAGAGAGTGTGTGTGTGTGTGTGTGTATACAACAAAAACCTAAAGTCTCAAATGAAGACCCCACCAGTTCAACTGATGGTAAATCAGTCATTGGTCAAACATATGTACAAATAATCTTTATCTAAAGAACAAATTAGTTGCAACAGCTGTAAAATTCTGCATTATCAATATGTGCGTTTCCAGGGTAAGTCCAGAAAATGTCCAGGTCAAAATTCACCCCAAAATGACACAAATAAAGATATTATATTTTGCATAAAGAAAACAAAGTCTAAATTATTTTTTTTTTGCACTGAAACATTATTTTCATGACAATCACAAACACATTTCCCACAAATTATCATTATGTAATGCAACCAACTAGTAAACAAAAAACAAAAACAAAAAAAAGACAAATGATATTTGCTTATTATTGTAATGCAACAAAATAAAAATATTTTTTTTTAAACATAAATTCTGACATATTATGTAGATTGTATACATCATGGTATTGTCATACTGCCTTAAATGAGAATAAAATATTGTATTACAGTATTTATTTAATGTATTTTTACAAAAACGTAAAAAAAAGCTTTGAAAGTTTGAGAGGAAAATGTGCTTAATTTTCATGAAATCAGTGTCACAATGAAAAAAAAAAAAACAATGGTACAAAAACAGAATTCATGTGCAAAATATAATGTTGTCCTGGGGTGAAATACGGACATTTTTGTTAGATTTAACCCCTTTTATTACAAAATGGCACTAGAGAATATTCATCTATGCTCAGATTTTTTCTTTATATGTTCCTTTGTCAGACAGAAATGCATATACATGTAGGAAAAGTCAAGAGGAACTAATTGTCTCTGGGTGAAGTTGCGGGGGAAGTGAGATTGGAGGATGCACAAGACATCAAAATCAACTCAAAAACACCTTCATGGTCTACATCCTTTCTCATTCAAAGTCATCTTCCACTCAAAAGTTCAAGGCGGCTCATGAGTCCTGAACTCAGTTAAAGCTACATCCTCCCTGCATAGTGTCCACAACAAATCCAAATCCTATTGCTCTTTCACTCCCAACATTCATAAAATAAACGCTTATTGTTCCCCTCTGACATCCGGAATGATTTGCAAAGAAACAGCAGTGCTCATATTGCATAACCCCACAAAAGCAGCTGTGCCACGTTTCGGCCCACGTGACGGGAAAACGTCTCCGCGGAGGTTTGGTTCTGTAGCTGCCAGGTCGGAACTGGGCAAGGGCCGTGGTTGCCATGGAGACGACTGTCTGGAGATCACCTCGGTGGAACGTCCCACAATGCATTGCAGACGCAGGCGTGTGCTGTTGGTGGCTGTACTCATGCTGCAAAAAATGATGTTCTTCCTCAGTAGTTTTGTCTCGTTTTCTAGTACAGTCATCTAAGCATTCTTAAATTAAGATTCACTCACTTGAGAAGCAAAATGACTTCAGATATTAAGTCTTCTGTTCTGAAAAAATCAGTTTATGTAGGAAAATACTTAAATCAAGATAAATTATTGGCTAATTGTTTTAAGCATAAACCTAGCTCAATTTACACTTAAAAAAAGAAGAAAAATATTTAGAAATGCAAGAGAAACTGAGAAGAATTGCACATCATCGTCAAAATATAAAACATTTTTTAAGCAAAATACTTTTACAGAAAACAAGACTATATATATATATATATATATATATATATATATATATATAAATGAAGTCAGTTTTCGCTTAAAACAAGAAAAATATATATATTTTTACTCTTATTACAATAAAATGGAGAATACTTCTCTTGCATTTTCATTTTTATATCTTAAGTCTTTTTGCTTCTCAAGTAAATGTATCTTGATTTAAGAATTTTTCTACATCACTGGCAATTTTTAAGCATCCTGAGTAAATTTACTTTGATTTATGCCTAAAAAAGAAGAAAATGAAGTGAGAAAACAAGAAAAAATACCAATAGGGTCAAAAAAAACAAAAAACAAAAAAAAACACCTTGTTTTCCCCTTTCTTCCAAAAACGACTCAATTTCTTAAATCATTTTGCTTCTCAAGTAAATGTATCTTGATTTAAGATCGTTTAGATATTTGTACTGGAAAACAAGACAAAAATACTGAGGAAGAACATCATTTCACAGTGCACAGATTGGTCAGGTGAAAGACTGTCATGAAGATGTTTCCCCTGATACACACAAATACACACAAACATTTGACATTCTGACCGACCGAACCGCTCGCTTGCTTTAAAGTGCTAATTTCTCCATTTCACAATGATTGAACTCCCTCTAACACCGCGTCTGGAAGCAACAGTGTAGACACAGCGTTAGTGGATTGAATCTCATGAACATCCCGCTGAGGTCAAGACCGGCTCTAAACCACCAGAAACCACATGGTAGATGCTCACTTGAATATGATTATTAAATCTCTTCATAGGCAAGTTTATATTCACAGAGCCCTCAAAGAGGCTACATCAAAACCTCCCAACATGATGAAACAAGAACATTTTGTAAAAAAAAAAAAAACACAAATTCCACAAATACTCTGCAAAACAAAATCATTCATTATCAGTATTTATGTGTGGTTTTCTTAAAAAGAATATCTAAATAGCTTTAAAACAGGATACATTTACTTATCTTGAATTATCATTGGAAAATTAAGAAAACTTAATATCATCGAGTATTTGAATTTAAGCTTACCTCATTACCAAAATAGTTTTTTAATCTTATTTAATGCTGTCAAATCGATTAATCGTGATTAATCGCATCTAACATAAAAGTTCGTAAATATATATATCACTAACCCTTTAACTCAAAATGAAAATGTATCTTGTTTTAAGGATGTTTAGATATTTCTACTGGAAAACAAGACCACAAATACTGATAAGAAAAGAAAATGATGTCCTGATCAGGCACGAGTCACGACACATTTCCAATTATAAATAATTAGTCTGTCTGCAATGAAAGAGTCAATGCTGCGACTCAATCACAGCCAGCTGCAGCACTGTTGATGATTAGTATGCAGATATTTTGGACTAATGAGATTTCACTGTGGGCGGAGCTACGCAGCATAATAATTTGTCATGACTGGTTCGCACAATCATTCTTTGGACGATTGTACCTGATTAGGACACACTAAAAACAAACCCTGTATGATACAGTGATAATACATAATGTGCAATACTTTCATTTCTCTTGCATTTCTAAAAATGTTGCTTCCTTTTAGGCTAAAAAAAAAAGTAATATGTTGCAAAATAATTCACAGTTCTATGAGCAATAAAGAGATTTGACTCGGAGGACATTTGAGACACGCTTACAAAAAGACATTTTTCAACAAAGTGACAAAGAAAAAGAAACAGAAAAACAGGCGTGTAGAAAACGTCCATACGCTCCTGATGCAATCCATATTTGGCGGGCACACGATGCATTTTGGGATATCAAAGATCTCAACTGGAAGAGAAGAGCTGCCAAGGAGAAGTTCCTCTTTCTGGGTGGAAATTTTGGGTTAGAGGTCAGGAAAATGAGCTTGACTGGAAGATCTTCTCGGGTCCACAGTGAAATCAAGTGTTAGTCCTGATGAAGACTAACATTCGTCCGATCTGAGGTGATGGTGGTTCTGGAGTGCAAGAACAGAGAAACTCGGGATGATCATGACATCAGGATGGTGCATTTTGGGATATGGAGCAGTTGATGAGGTTCTAGTCTTCCCGACACATGGGTATATTGACGAAGGTGAAGACGTTGTATTCGATCATGATGGAGAAACAGAGAAAGATGGCGTACAGCACCAGCACATAAACACCCAGCTTAAAGTCCAACTTCCACCCGTTCAGGTGGATCCCAAGAATCTGCAGGTGAAGAAGATGAAAAAATAACATACGGAAGTCCATTTGTGCAATTCAGTACTCATTTGATGTCTATAAGAGAATAAATAAAAATATAGCTGCAAGCAGCAATTACGGGGTCAAGCCGAGAAAGGGCAGAAAAGGAAATATTTGTGGACATCTGTGATCTGTGAAATTAGGATAAAGCTGTTTAAATTACATCAGTTAAAGCACTTATAACATAATAACATGGTTTATAACTTCTGAGCAGTAGGTGGCGCTATGACAAAATTCTACATGCACCCTCAAGTCATGCCTGTGATGACATGTACCAAGTTTCATGTCAATACACAAAACTTTTGCAAAGATACAGCCGCATATCCATTTTGGCGTGCTCGCGGGCAAATTTGTTGATGCAGCATAAACGGTTGGTCCTATCAAAAAGTTTCTGTAGATGCTACATACCAAATTTCGTACAAATCATACAAATTTTGTAGGAGGAGTTCAAAAAAATATGTTTTAAATAAAATTCAATATGGCGGACAGTAAGTATGGTAGAATATGGCAAATTTGGTATTGTAGGAGTCAGCAAAATACCAACAAATCTAATTATGTATGTTGAATTTTTCATGTTATAAGCATTTTCATAAATTTCATTATATCTCTTGACCACTAGGGGGCGCTGACCTAAAACTTTACAGGTCCTCTCAGAACATGGCCTCGATTATTCATACTGAGTTGCGTAACGATACGTTCATGCGTTCATTTTATGACAAAATTCTAAATTGGATATCGTTCCACTCGGCATGCCTCAAGGAATCTAAGGAGACCATCCTCATGATTTTAAGATAAGGCATTCAAAAGTCAAAAATGGCCAATTTTTTCTATCTCGGCACCAGTAGGTGGTGCTGTGACAATACTGTGCATCTACCCCCAAGTTATGCTTGTAATGACGTTTACCAAGTTTAGTGTCAATACACCAAATCATTGTGAAGATACAGCATCAAATCCATTTTTGCGTGCTCGCCGTCAAATTCATTGACGCGCTATATGAGAACGGATTGGCTGATCAAAAATCTTTTAAAAACTTTTTTGCCTGGAGTGTGAGTAGATGCTACATACCAAATTTCATGCAAATTGGACAAACGCTGTAGGAGGAGTTCAAAATGGCAGAAATATTTTCATGATGGAAATGACATCGTAGGGTGGATTCAAATCAGCATGAGCCATGGAATCAAAAATTTGTTTCTAGGACTTGCGTGTCAAAAGTTATGAGCATAAACATGAGTGAATCTTTGAACTGTTGGTGGCGCTAGAGGGTTTGAGGTAGAGACTCTAAATTTGCTATGGTAACATTTCAGACTGTCCTCTATCTGTGTGCCAAATTTCATACAGTTCTATGGGCTGCCATAGACTCAAGAGAGGAAGAATATTAATGAGGAGAAAACTAATGATTTAAATTGGGGTCAAGCCCTGAGCTATCAATTATGAAATGTGTAACCATAGATAAATAGATAAAAAAAATGTGATTACCAAAACATATTCTTCTAATAATGACTAATAATACCATATTCCGTTTGAACAACTGTCAGTCAATTCATAAAAACATTAGAAATAACTTTTTAATTTTATTGTCATCTCTATATTATCAAATGTTAAACTGAACTGTATAGTTTGAATATATTTTTATTGATTTATTTTTTATTTGATTTATTTAAAAGAATCAACCATTTGATTATTAAAATTTTCACCAAAAAACGAAATACTATATTCATTTTAAACAATTGTCAATAACATTAGAATAACCTTTATTATTGTTAATTTAGTTTTATTGCATTACTATTATCAAGTGCTAAATTAAACGTTAGTTTAAATGTATCTGTTTTTGTTAACTGATTTGTATTATTATTATTTGATTTATTTATCAAGATGACAAAGGGTCGATTTTAATGATCATAACTATGACACCAGCATTAACAGGGATGTTTATTTCACTATAAACAGAGAATCATACTGACAGATTTCCACCAAATTAGAACACCTGTCACTCAAAAGTTAACATGTTGAAATCTTTTCAGCAAAGTCTCCAGAATCAGATTGCATCTGAGCGCGACTGTGAGTCAGGAATCTGCCGATGTACTCACGGTGAGAGCGACAGAGCCCAGCAGAAGCACCACTGAGTACACGAGCCCCCGACTGTTTATCATCACCTGTACGGAGGGAGGAAACAGCATCATCAGCTCCCACAATTCCACTGTGCCATTAAACCAATGCAGCTTCAACAGAAGCTCTTGGATTCTGAGGAGCACAGCTTGATCTCTGTTCAAACAGAAAGAGGTTTTGCCAAGCGGCTAGATGTGCTTACAACTGATCCATAACTGACTGCCATGGTCTGCAGCGCCCAGGGAACGCCGAGCCCCACCAGAATGTCAAACACGTTGCTGCCGATGGTGTTGGACACGGCCATGTCTCCCAGACCTACAGAAACAAGAAGAACCGGATTCACAGTGCCAACTCATCTCCGAAAAGGTCACATTCAGAGGTCACATTTTCATTTAAAATGACATACTGTGATCATGTAAATAATGCAAACGTTTAGTGTTGTTGCATATTAATTTGCATACTTTAAGAGAGTAGCAATGTAAAAATAAGGCAGCAGACTAAAACTGCAAAAGTAAAAATAGCAAAAACAAAAAAAAAGGAATAAGCAACATAAAACAATAAAGAAAGTGGTGACAAAAGTGTTGAAAAGTATTTCAACCAAAATAAGTCAAAAAGTATGTCAACTATACATTTTTCAAAACAAACATACAATATATTATATATATTATTAAATTAATATATTCTTAATCATTGTTATTATTATTATTATTGATATTTTATGCAATAAAATAATACATATTTATTATTAATAATGTTATTAAATGATTTTTGTTTGAGCATCCTGCTAGAAAAAACATTGGCTCAAAAACATAATAATAATAATAACAATAGATTATTTGTATTATTATTTATTATTATGCATGTTTATTATTAATTATTATTATTATAATACATACATATTATTATTATTATAATACATACATATTTATTATGAATTATTTTATTAAATAAAACGTTTTTTGGTCAAATGCTGCTGTTCATCATTATTAAAAAATGTTCCTTTTCTTTGAACATCCTGCTAG